>LIEC01010602.1:35329-148837 GCA_001925005.1 Drosera capensis | reverse complement strand
AACTGATAATATAATGATTCCCGTTACATTTATTCTTTGCAGCATCATACTCACGCTTGTCTTCTCAAACTTGTTCAACTTTCCTAGGAAAACATCGTGTAAGGTCTACCTAGTCGATTTCTCGTGCTACAAGCCCCACGCCTCTATGAAATGCTCCGATGAACTAATGTTAGATAAGATGAGGCGTTTCATCACGAGTTACTACGAGGATACGGTAAATACCATGAGAGACATGTGTCGGGCCTCAGGACTTGGCCCTTCAACTTATGCACCTAAGGCATTGCTCGAGGAACCCCCTAGGCCCTGTCTGGCAGGGGCGAGGGAGGAGACAGAGGCAGTGATCTCTATGGTGGTGGACGAGCCGTTGATGGTCAAGGCGAAGCATGTCAGAGCGGAGGAGATCAGGATAGTCATAGTGAATTGCAGCATTTTCTGTCCTGTTCCGTCACTATGTGACATGGCCGTTAACAGGTACAAGCTTAGGGAGAATGTTTTGAGTTATGACATCTCCGGCATGGGATGCAGCGCTGGTCTTTACGCCATTGGCCTTGCAAAACAGCTTCTTCAGGTAAATGATTCGGTAAAGTGTTGCGATAGAAGTTCCAAGAGTATACGTTTGCATAGAAATATGAATTCTTTCAGGTTTGTAACGTCAAAGTTACATTAGAATATGCTCATTGTATGCATCTCACTCAACTGTTAGCAAATCTGTCATTCTATACAGGTACATGAGAACTCCTATGCCATGGTAGTTAGTACAGAGGGTATTACAGAGAACTTGTACACCGGAAACGAGTACTCGATGATCATAAGCAACTGTGTATTCCGCGTTGGTGGAGCCGCCATCCTCCTCTCAAACCAACCAGCAGACAGGGAAGTCGCCAAGTACGAGCTGACCCACAATGTTCACACGAACATAGCCAGCTCCAATCCTGCATACAACTGCATTTTCCTAGAAGAAGACTCAGAGGGCCACAGAGGCATAGGGTGACGAAAGACTTGTTAGTAGAAGCATCGAATGCAATTAGAGTGAACCTGGCCGCGGTAGGTCTCCTGATACTCCCCAAGTCCGAAATATTGTTATTTGCAGCTCACTCCCTGTTGAGGCAGTTCAGCACGAAAAAGAACAATCAACCTTACACGCCTAACTTTAGGGGAGCGATTGACCACTTCTGCCCTCACGTCGGAGGCAAACCAGTCCTTGATTCATTTCAGAAGACGTTAAAGCTCAGCACAAAAGACATGGAAGCTGCGAGAATGACCCTTAACAGGATTGGAAACACTTCTAGCAGCTCGATTTGGTATGAGCTAGCGTATATCGAGGCCAAAGGTAGGATCAAGAAAGGTGATCGCATATGGCAAATAGCATATGGATCAGGATTCAGGTGTACAAGCGTTGTCTGGCGTGCTATCGTATCTGTTGGCAAGGAAGAGAGTAATCCTTGGAGCGATGAGATCGATGAGTTCCCTATCTGCCTCGATCACTTTGAAACAATCAGTTACTTTGTGGAGGAACATTCGACATGACATCGAAAACTCTGTACAACATGCCATCCTAGTTATTTGCCAAATCGTTGAATGGTTGTAGGCCACAAAAATCATGCATCTTGTTCTTATATCCTTGAATTCATGACCGATTCTGTGAAGTTTGCATCCAATACCTTCAGTTATGATTCATTGATTTACTCATAGTCGGCAAAGCCATAAACATGTGCATACTCCATAGAACATTTCTCCAAAAAGCTTTCTGATCTCTCGGGGTTCAAACGGATGACCTCAATGTCAAATTTGTTATGATAGCATAAGCAAACAGCAAAATCAAAAGTCCATACAGATGATAAAAGACTCATTTGGTATCTAATCAAAGGTCGACAATACCCTCCATGGTTTACACGAATCAAACCGTCTTTGATGATAAGACTGTATATTTTGCATTCCCTAAACCATATCTTTGACGGGTTTATCTCGATGGGTGGTTGTTGCAACATCAAACTATCAAGCTATGAGTGGAGTCAATGACCTAACCATGCACATCCCATGGCAACTCCACCTACCCGATTTGCCAGTCAACACACTGAATCTACTGGACCATAAACGCCCACATTCACCCATTTTCTCTTTGTAACGTAACCTATACAGAGGCCAGACATCAACTCCATCTACAACAAGAACTACAAAACAAGAACAGGACCAAGCAAACGTTCTACGACATTCGATCACAGAACATGAAGAGATCAGAGAAAGTTACGCTCCACGGAATGTGGGCGAGTCCATTCGTGAGACTAGTGAGGTTAGCACTCGAAGTGAAGGGCGTAACATACGAGTTTGTCGAGGAGGATCTCAGGAACAAGAGCGACACGCTACTTCAGTATAATCCTGTGCATAAGAAGGTTCCTGTGCTGGTTCACGATGGCAAGCCATTGGTCGAGTCGTGGATCATCTTGCAGTACATTGATCAAACTTGGAAGACTACTCCTAGGCTTTTGCCCGATGATCTGTATCAACGAGCCAGGGTTCGGTTTTGGGCAGAGTTTATCCTTGACAAGGTAAGCTATTATTCGGTTGGTTTAGTTATAAGCCCTCCCCTCCTAATCGTGACGGGGATTTGACACCTGGGCATATCATGAAACAGTCTTTCTTTGTAAAAATAGAATAAGGCCTGGGCATCACCCCGCACTTGACGGAATTATATAGGCACGTTTTTACATTATCGGAAATTTAACCAACAGCTTGCCTATTAATCCCGACCAATGAACTACATAGGGGTCATACTTTCCTACTCCGCCTAGACTTTTTGACAACCAAATCGATGAGGGCACGCTTACGTTATGTGTATAAATTGTACAGCTACTCGAGAAAACAAGAACAGCGGTGAAAACACATGGAACAGAGCAAGAAAATGTAATCAAGGAAGTAAAAGAGAGCTTGAAGCTGATGGAAGAAAACATGACTGACCTTATTCCCACAGGCACCGACCCGTCTTCTTGTGATCTGGACGTTTTAGACATATTCATGGCCACTTCATCGAACATCATCAAAGCCGTCGGAGAGTCTCTTAACGTAAAGTTCATGGACCCCAATGTGAGTCCGTCAATATTCTCATGGATGGAGTCTCTCGCTGAGCTATCTTTGGTCAAGAAGACAGCTCCGCCTCATGAGCCACTAGTCAAGTTTCTTGTTAATCTGAGAAAGAAGTTTGTTCAACAACCCTCTGCAATTTGATAGAAGGGGTTTTGATTTTAACAAGCAATGTCAACCTTATGCATCAATGTAATAACAAATACTTGCACGCTTGAGCTGTGCTTTGAAGAAGGATTATGTACTCAGTCAAATTGAACTCAAAAGGCAAAAGGGAATCCCGAGAAAGGAAATACAATACATCGTACTCATACATCGTAATCGATTGTGAGTTTCAGAAGCAAAATGGTCAAAGGATCATATTCCACGGAAAGCAAATTTTCAGGTCTCAATTTCAACATGCAAATCATAATTTTCACTAGGGAATTCAAAGACAAAGTCAGTGTTGAGAAAACGGAAACATAGTTGATCACAATCGAACATATAAAACAAAATTGCTTCTCATCTCCACTATCGGATAATCAGTAGCTCTGCCGAGTTGTTATTATCGAGCTCTAGCTCTTGGTAGCAGGAGCCTTCTTTTCCTTAGCCTTCTGAAGCTTCAAGACTTTCTTCACGATCTTTTGCTCCTCAATCAAGAATGCCCTAATGATCCTGTTGACATACTCAAAAAAAGAGTCATCAATCATTTGCAAGGCATGAGATACATATTATTCGGTTCAGCCAATTGAAGATTAAGAGTTGGCACCTTTCTCGAACAGCAGAACCTGATAGCACGCCTCCATAGGCACGATTCACAGTTCTCCTGTTCCTGGATAGTCTGCCCCTCTTGTATTCAGTAGGTCTCAAATGAGGAATCTGGGGACAAAAGGCAAGTCAAAGAATAAGAGATGGCACACAGGCCTTAGGTGGAAACAAATATGAAGTGAGCTGCTCCGTAGGGGAAAATAAAGATATACAGATTCATTCTATAATGAACGATGAAAGGCAATATTTGAAGCATCTGTAGAATCTAGCTTATCCCTGATGCATAACTCAACACACAACAAACAAATATGGCAAGCATCGGATTGTTATCTCAGATAGAAAACAATATTTCTGCTTAATCACCATATTCAGCACTTGAAGGAATCCGAAAACATGTTATGTACCATCCACCTTCCATTAAACTACCATCAGATTAAGATGGGAATAAAGAACAAGATTCATGAATGAGTAAAAAAAACACCAAGAAACCCGTTGGATATATTGGCATGGTCATTTTGATTACAACCAAAATCGTCATGCCTGTATCAGAAAATAATCATAAACACTGGATCTGTCCACAAGAAATCAGATCTTTTTGCAATAAACAAGAGTTCCAAGACCAAAGACCAATAAACCAGACACAAGAGTGACAACATGACGAGCATCAGCAAAGACAATTTGGCTGCTCGCTAGGAAAGTTTTTAAGCAACATGCAATAATCATACGGAAATAACATCCGTAAAATGATGTTTCATACCCCTTGAATTCGCTTCCCAGTGACCGGGCATTTGGGTCCACTGACTCTTTTCTTTGTACTCTGATAAACAAGCTTTCCACCTGAATTTACATCGGAGTTTAAATTAGGATTAGGATTAGGATTACTTGCAAAAGAAATAACCAGTAAAGCCAAAGCAAACAAAGAATTATAACCAAGATATCGAATATGGGCTTGGAGGATATATATCATGACACGTGTGTGTCTAGTTAAAATCCAATAGCTGACATTAAAATAAAATCAATGAAATGCTGAAATTAAATTACTCATGTTATAATCACAATCATTCATCCCTCGCCTTTAATCTCAGTCATTGAAATTTAACTAGACACACATGTATCATATCACAAATCCATTTTTCTCATTGAATATATATCGAGTTACTAACCAGAATGACAATCCTTAGAAAGTACTCCCTCCGCCCCACGAATGCAACACTTTCCTAATTTGGATATCCCACAAAAGATCAACAATTCTATATTTGAAAACTTTTCTCTATCAAACTATCAAAACACCCCTTCTTTTTACTTTATATTTCTATCACAAAATCCACGAATAATTCGATAAAGTACGAAAAATCCGTGGATTAATGATTACGCACATCGAATCTGAATTTTCTATGGCCCTGTTTGATAAAGTACAAATGATCTCATCGAATTTGTACTTTATCGCATAGATAAAGTACAAATGATCTCGTCTAAAATACCATGAAGGTAATAAGCAAAATTTTCAACCCTATATAGCAATAGGAAAGTGTTGAACATCTATGGCGCAGTTTGATATGACTTTCGATTCTAGATTTCAGTTCTGGAATCGACGCTAACGAATCCAAACTGTTTGGTTTGGTTTTGGTTTTCCAAAATGAAGAATCAAAAGCAGAAAAAAAATCCAAAAAAAAAAATGGATTTCAGTTTCTAATTTCTTTGGGGAAAATACCTCTTATTCTAATAATCATTCTATTTGAGATTATGCTTTTGGTTTTGGATTTTGGCTTTCTGTATCAATAACTAATCCTGGATTCCATTATTTTGATCAGTCATACCAAACAACCCCATAGATAATCTTATTTTAACTACATTGAGTGTTATTGACAAATAATCATATTTTACAACGCTCCATCGCTTAATTAAAGCCATTCTCCATTTCCTACTATCCCATTATCACCTAGTGAATCCAATCAACACCTCAATCCCATCGATAATACAAAATCCTCACTTCTAATTCCCAAACAAACATTCTGGTCCGATACGCGTAACGCTACTCGTAACACAAATTTACTACACTTGTTATACCAAATCACACAACCAATCCAATGAATCAATCACCACAAAACCAACACACAAAACAATGAATCAAAGTACATGAATGTGTTATTACCAGGAGTCTTGACGACTCTGTGTTGATTCGATTTAGTCGCATAGCTGTGACGCCTCCTATACGTCAGCCGCTGCACCATTTTCGATCACCACTGTTGATTCTCGAGCGAGGAAGAGAAGCAAGAGCGAGTTTTGGGAACCTATCCAGGTTTTTGATACACTGATCGGACGGCTGTGATTACTCTTAGATTGGGCTTGGTGGTATTGTGTTTTTGGGCCGAGAGGTTGAGTTTTGGACTGAGATATTTGGAGCCCATGGTGAGATGGCCCCTTGATAGAGAGAATCAGAAGTTTGATACTCATCTGGTCCCAAATTAATTGATAGGAATAAATAAATTAATTAATTGATATTTTTTTATTTGAGTCATTTTAAAATAGATAAAATATTTTTTTAATTTAGAAATTTTATATATATATAATTATCAAAATATTTTTATTTTATATCATATCAATCCATTTAATCATAATTTTTTCTTCTTTTTCTCACACACTAATAAAGACAAAAAGACAGTATTTGAATAATTCAAAACACATACAAATTTTCGTATCGAATCAATATATTTCAATTAAATTGGAATGAAAGAAGAAGTTTAAAATAATACTCCTTGTCTACAAGATATTTTATCATGTGTTGTATGCCCAAGACTTTCAATCAGTAAAATAATGGTCAACCAGATCTCGTCACCTTCAGATGGAGATGGACAAGAAAAAGGCATTGGGGGATCCAGACAAACAATGAACATCCGTCTAACTATGTATTTTCTTGCATTGATGAAGTGCGTCTGCCATTCTTGTGTTTTTACCTCCATCGTAAATTTTTCTTTGATTAACAGTCTCTGTCTCTATGGCGCTATCCCTTGCTCAAGGTGAGGACCAAAATAACCAGGTAATTCTAGAAAGGCCTTGTTCATCAAATATTTAGCCATGCAGAAGACATCTGAAATCAGAAGAGCCATCTTGGCCAGAACCCTGATACGGATCCAGCGAGCTTGACGACAGATGACACCATAACGAAGCTGACATTTGTAAGGTGACATGATATCGGGTGTATTAATAAAACCTTTTAGAGAGCTTCATAGAAAAGCTCTTGCCCGAGTATAAGGTGCATAATTGTCTGTTTGCGTTTGCTAATGATTATAATCATGTATCCATTTTCTATTGGGGAGTATGTGTTAATTTCTTATTGTTTATATATGTCTTATTTCTATTGGTTCATTTCATGACGGTTTATACAATGTCATTTTTCTTCATTTCATGATGACTTAATATTTATCATTAAAAAGTTTCATCATTACTAAACGTATGAAGAGTTGAGACAAATCAAATCAAAATGAGTCAAAACATTATCAAAATCCTAAAGACAATTATATTAAGTCAAACATGGTAATAAACTATATAATGGTAATGTGGAGATTTTATCGTCGATAATTATATTCGTTTCATACTAAACATATAATGCTAATACAGAATTTTTTTTTTTTATTATTTCTTTGTAACCAGATTCGTTCATTGGACTATTTAACAATGAATTAACATTACTTCAAGAATGTTTTCATTCAACACCATGCATGCCAAAGGTTGATTCTAGTTATCGTTTATTTGATTGATACACATCCCAAATCACATATCATCATATCATATATAAATACCTAATATTAGTTATAAGAAAAACATTTATATCAAGCTAATCTTATAAGATATGAAATTGGTATTCACGCAATTAATTAACATTTCTTCATTAAGGTTTTCATTCAACACCATGCATGCGAAGAATTGATTCTAGTTATCATTCATTTGGTTGATGTATATCCCAATTCATTCCCTGAGTATTCCATTTCTAATCTCTCACTACTCTATCGCTCCCAGACAACGCAGCACTCCAACATCATCCTATCCTTGACCCTTCTCCTCATCCCTCTTGTCACTATCTCAACTAATAATCTTGAGCCAAAAGTTACGAGGCCATAGGAGCCGATCAAGAATGTCACATACCTACACGTGGTTGAGATTGGTTACTTCACTATAACCAAACACAACCTATTGACTCATTCCAAGGTACAATTTGAGAAGGTATTGGAAGTAAAGCAACAACACATAAGGGATGTGAATTATTGGGAGAAGATTCAGACCTAGGATGAAACTATTTCAGGACAGTAAGTGACCATTGTGTACGAGTTAGGGAAGATCAAGCACCTCATTTCGTTTATCAAGATTCGATTTAGATGATAATTTTACTTGGTCTCATGTTGGAACAGTAATATCATGTTAAGGGAGCCGTAATGTAACCAAACTTGAATAATAGTGTTAGAATTTTTAAAAATGGCTCATTGTAATAACAACATAGCTCCATTAATTATATAATATAGAGTGTGATCCTAACAAAAGGTACTCTATATTAGGCTCTTTTTGAGTCTTTTAATGAACTTGACTCTTAAATTGCTCTCGTAAACTCAAGACAAGATATTCATGTAAACTTATCTCTCATCTAGTTAGGGTCAAACAAATACGGCTAGTCTCATACACAAAGTAATGTGTGCTAGTTGGTTAGCACAGAAATCAAAATCATAAAAAAAAACCAGAACATAAAAAAAGAACAAATCATGCAAGCTTGTTTTAGTCGAGGCAACGTTCAACCCTTTTGTCCTTAACACGTTATTGTTCTGTCCTAGTTCTAATGGGTTAGCGACAATCGTCTTGCAAGATACAACGAGTACATCCTCTTAGACGCAACACTATAACTTAGAGGAACGATGCAATTCATATGTGACATCCAAATTTATTAAGGTGTCATAATTATATGGGACGGAGGGATTATATCTTAATAGACCCACATGCTCGATCGAACCGAGCCGGGCCTGGCCTGGCCGGCATGCACGCATGTGTGTATTATGTGCCTCGCATGGGTTCTTCTCTCTCACAAAATTACAATCTTCTTGAAATTCAAATCCAATTCCAACCAATAGATTTATATGTTTACTTTTTCATATCAAAACTCCAATGTATTTTACATAAAATATATTTTTTCTTCCCATTATATATTTTGGGTATTGATATTTTATTCATCCGAAATCAATTTTGATAATACCACGGTCATTTACTTGAAATATAATTTCTAATAAGTCGAAGATCGTCTCGATGTGATGACTGGAACAATCTCAAAATCATGCATGTTCAAACAGACTAATTTCCAACAATGTATGGCTAATGGCTTGTAAGCTCTAACGGTATATATGGACTATCGTTACGAGTAATGGGATTGCTCTATGATTATGCGTTAATATTCATTGCGTTGTTTCTTTGATGACATATGTGCTTACTTGGATACCGTCAAGTTGAACTATTCGCGAATCCTCATATTGATGATCATGAGATGTAGTTGAAGAACAAAGGTCTACATTGGATGAAACAAAGAATGTCAAACGGATATTGATTATGCTTTTATCATTTCGAGTGTAGTTGACATGATACAGAAGTATTTCAAATTCAAATGATAGAATAATAACTCCATTAAATTGTTGCCCTTCAAAATTAAACACACAAAAAAGAATATGGATTGACCATGTCAAAGGCGGGAGACAGGTCCTTCATCCTTGACTGGTTCAAAACCGAAAGATAAAAATCTTTGCATTGCCTGCTGCTGCTGTCTTGCTCTTTTCTTGCATTAAAGTCTTCTTTGTGTGGTAGCATCAACATGCAGCGGTATACATACATGGGGTCGACATGGTGGTATGAAGTACAATGCAGTAGAGAGTCCAATATCTAAGCTGTGTTTGAACATAATGTATTTACAAACTGATCCTCATTTAATTCGAAAACCCATTGCAAATAAATGACCATATTATAGTTGTAGTAATTTCTATGCATGGTATTATCACATGTTATGTTGTGAGAGACCATGTTCGGTAAATTACGAGGATACTGGAATAATTATACAGGATAAACTATTTTTGTGTTTACAGTGATCAAAGAAGAATACAGCACATAATCGTCGATGTAGCATAAATGAGGCAACATCGACCGTGGGCATGGCCCATGGGCCAGTCAGTGTGGGCAAGCAGATTTGATCAAGCTCCGGCCACTCAGGCCTCACATGGGTTGACCTTTGCATCACTGTCGAATTAAGTATTGGAACTTTGAGGATGGGATCAACTCCCACTCGTCTGCCTTTTTCTTCTCCTCCTTTTTTTTTTTTTTTTTTTCGCACCGAGTCTTTTGAATATTTTCACGCACGTTTGATATGGTCCTTGAATGAGATTTATAGACCAATTGCTTGTTTGTGGTCTTCTTATGAGATCTATAGATCGATTCGTGATTAGAGCGGTAGATGAACTAAATTGTTTATGTATAGTTTGAGTTTGACTCGATTCGATTCGTAAAAGAAAAAAAATTCGACTCGACTCAATTTTTTGAGTTCAAAAATCTTGAGAAATTCGTGAATTGTTCATGAACTGTTCGAGTTCGTGTTCGACCCACAAATTCGTGAATTCTTTGTATATTTATAATAGTAAATTTTTAAATTGTATCTTCTCAATCTCATTTATTTATTGTAATTATAAAATTAAAAATTTTGAATATATTAAAAATTTTAGTTTTATAAAATATAAGTCGATGAGTCCTAACCAACTAATTGTTTTGTTTCTAACTTAGTTTATATTTTAAAAAAACTCAAAAAAATTATAGACTAAGTAAATCATTAAGAACTCAAAATCAAAATATCCAAAAGGATAAAAACCCTTGAAAGTTCTCCATGCAAAGAGAATACCAAGTTGACCACGATCAAAATCGATTTCTCGACGCAAGTAGTACTAGTTTTTAAAATCTTAATAATCAATGTTTTTTATTGTAAGTTCTATTGTCTTTTTTTATGCAATGACATCTTGACATTGATACAGTTAAATGTATTTATTTTTTGGTTGTAACTAATATCTAATGTTATTTTTTAATAGTCATTTTAATTCATCAAAATTTCAGAACTACTTTATGGATATGTAGTTGTTTCATTCGGATTCGTCTCGGGTTTGACTTGACTCGTTACTCAACAAACTCCTCGATGAGATATTCGATACTTGACGAACATAAATTCAAACTCTGACTCGAACTTGATTCTTTTCCCCATGTCCAACTCGAAATGAATAGTAAGTGTTCAAGATCGAGTTCATAAAAACTCGGCTCTGTTCGGTTCATTTACAGTTCTATTGATGACCTTTATGTGGGAGTACATCATTGCATCCAGGTACATATTCGATTTGATTGATATATTTAGAGTTCTACTAATTTATGCATCAGTGTAATTATGCACGAAATACATATAAATGAATTTTGTCATCGTGAGTTTATATAGATGATAGACACTATGAGCAAATTTAAAATTTGATGGGATTTAAACAATTTTATTGAAAATTATTCCCTCCTTCCCGAAATTTTTGTATGATTTTATCTTATCGATTTGTATCAAATTATTTGCAATTTTTTCATATATGAAAAGTATTATGTTGTTAGAATTAAATTAGGTAAAGCTAGAATTATTGTGTGGTTAAAATTTAAAATTAAAAACGAAAAGAGATAAATCTAATTTACGTGCATGAAGTAAATGCTACAAAAATTATGTGAGGGATGAAGTATGTATTGTGTGCATAATATTTGCGCACATATATTAAGATTTGTTTTCAATTGTACTCTGGAAAAAAAAATCTTATTTGGCTAGATAAAAATAAATTAGACAGATGATTCACTTTTGTTTAGTAAATATTCCCTCCGTCCCAATTTACATGCAACCGATTGACCTGATACGTGATTTTTTATGTATTTAACTTTTGTAAAATTTGCTAAACAAATTATTTTTTTTAAAAGATAATGGGGTTTATTGTACCAGTTGAGATAACAGATAATGTGAAATTTGGTATAAAAAAATTATTTTTTAAAAATAAATTTGATTTTTATAGATTAAAAATCTGCTAAAAAAATTATAAATAAATTGGGACAGTTAAAAAAATGATACATGTATATTCGAACGGAAATAGCATTATAGATATCATGATAATGTACAGGACAATTTCCCTATAATGCACGAAGGGTTTGTGTCTATAAATTTTTAGGTGAATTGTTCAAAAGCCCAATGAAAATTTTTTTACGTTTTGATGCCCATTTCATTTTTATAGTTCATATACATAAAATTGCATTACATTTGACTATGATATATAATTTATAGAATCATTATTTACAGTTCATAAATCGAAATGAAGACCAAAACATATGAGAAAATTCTATTGAAGTTTTTCATCCAATTTGCCCATAAATTTTCCTTCAACTTCCACTCGAAGGGTTTCGACATTGATGAAAAAGTTTTTCCAATAACTACATAATGCTTATGTCAACGTTATGTAACATGCAAACACATATTTATGTACACGAAACATATTACAAATCAGCATATATTTAATTCGATCAATCAATCATGCATTCATAAGATCAGCAAATACCCCTATATAAAGTTGAGCACCGTCTCTTGGATTTGCATCACTCCTTTTATTGTTTTCATAAAAGTGACTGTTAACACTTTTTAAAACAGGAAGTGAAAATGCAACATTATCTTTGAAAATCGACCGTCTCCTCCTGGTACGTGGTGGTCACGTGGCACTCACCGGAGGACGTCGTAGAGGTCCCGGCCCAAGTATAGATCAATTTGTTAGGGCCGTGGGCCCACTTAAGCAGCCCAAGTACAATCGGGCTTTTGTCACGTACGAGGCCCAATCATCAAAGTGAGCTAGATGGGCCCCAGCGTAGCCAGCCTCTTGACAGTGCTCTCCTTTCCTGGTGGGCCCCACAGACGGGGAAAGTTTACACGTGGTCCTAGTTGCGCTGTGAGGTGCACATGTGTGGGCCAGAGATGGGATGTTGGGCTCGCTAAAAGTGGGCCTGAGCCTTTAGAGATCAAAAGTTGTATCTTGGACCTATTCTCTTTCTTCTATTTTATTTTTTTTTTTTTTTGAAAATATATTTTTGAGTTCATGACTATTTTAGATAAAAGTCTCGAAATACATTTGTCGAAGATTGTTAATCGATTCTTTCCTAAATGACTTATAGATAGCTTTTGTCAATGTATATTGTAATTTGAACCTTCACCACAAAGATTGAAGAAATGTGTCGATCGTGATGTCCGACAACCATAGAAAACCTGCCAATTGATCTTTATAAAACGCGGTTGCGTAGGAAAAAAAAACATAAGTTGAATACTTGTAGAATGATTTAAGGCATCTGCTGTTGGGATCTCGGTTTCGTGTTATTATTTCACATGCAACCATGCCTACGTATAGTTACAATGAAGGGTCAACATCTAAAGATACATTTGGTAGAGTAGGTGTTTATATACATAGTATATTAATCCTTATAAGTGATGGCAATAGTATATACTCTAAATGAGATGCACAAGGACTGTTGAATAACACTATATCTTATTCTAGGAATTGATAAAGCTCACACATCATATGTCATCATCCATTACGCATGCTTATATAAATGCACTTATATATAGACCATGTACATTTATAAAAAAGAGAAACTTCTTTTTTCAATTAAATTCTTGTAAATTGTATATCATGAAAGCCATTTCTAGGTAAATTTTTACTTACGTATTTACGACACTGTCACACTGCGATAACCCAATTGATTTTATTGAGTAACTTAAGATTTTTAAGTGTCCAAAGAACTTCATTATTTATTAGATGTTTTTTTTTTTTTTTTTTGGAATTGAGCTGTGAACAATGACTCAGCTGTGGGAGTTTCTTCTCATCTACACTAGTTACGTAACGAGTGACACACATTGCTCGGGTAATATGTGATGTTAAATGTAAATGAATGGGCTTTCAGCATCCTGATCTGTCCCAATTAATAAATGACTAAATGAGAATATCTAATATTTTTAAAGAACAAATTGCGACATTGTCCTCTTATTCTTTGAAAAAGTCTCCTGGTGTCATGTTGTGAAGAAAATTATACGTAACATTGTTGGCCCACTTGAATCTATTATTGACAACTAAGAATATTACTACAAGGACTATTTGTATTTATTTCCACATTAGACTTGTACTTATTAAGGATGATATTTTCCAATTCCTATCCATTTTTAACCTATGATTCATATTTTATCCCTATGGTTTTGTATTTTACGAAATAGATGTAGATAGAGGCTCGAACGAACATTATTATTTTATAAACCCTCGAGCTAAAAATTCTTCTACACATTTGTAGTAACTTACCATTCATAGAAATCAAGTTTCTCGATTGATCAATACCAGGCAACAAGATAATTGTTAAGATACAAATATTGTTTTCGGTTTTTCTTATCAATATAAGCTTTTGATAAAAACTATTTCCTGATGTTGATCTTAATTAGAACAGTTGTGACATGAGTGTCGAAATTAGATCTTGAATTTATTTTGTATCATTACTCCATCGTATGGCTAAAACTCCACGAAATGTAGCTTTCATGTCTCATCGATGATCAAACTATTGGCTGGGTTAGCTCATTGGTCTATCAAAGTTCAACTGGTGCAGGTTTCTTGTGAAGTTGAATCATGTATGTATATGCATTTTCATGAGCTAGCTTAGCACATGACCAAGTCAATGTTATGGACTTAATTGGACTCTTGTTGGATATCATGATATCTATGAAGCAGAATGTCAACCCAAAAATATTAGTAGTAATTAATTTGACCACCAAGGTCTTCAATTATAAATGTAGCTTGGTGCAAAGGTGACACTTAACCGCGATTGTTCTCATTTGAAAAGTTCAAAATTTTATTCCCCGAATGTTTGATTTTTGATACTGTTTTGTGCGCATTTTGACTATCTTCGTTTTATCATTAAACGATATAAAAATGAAGTTTTTTTTAGCCCAAATTATATTACACAACAAGAACTATCATTATTGTTTCACGAAAATTTTACAAAAAATATCACATGATCGTCCCGTGAGATTGATCAAAATTCACATCGGCATACATGCACAGTCAATTTGTGTAATTTTCATGAGACGGAAGGATTAGTATGTTTAATTACCAACATAAGATGGGCATTACTACGGATTAGTTTAAGCTAGCTTTCGATCCTCTAGACTTGCGACTTATCATTTACTATAATTACACTCTGATTTTATGATGTCGTGATATAAATGACAATGCATATATGGGGCGTAAGTACATCCTCGCACGAAACTATAACCTTAAAAGAAGTCCTCGTGTAACTTGCTATCGGCAGATATATTAACTCTTACGTACGTAAGTCTCTTGGTTTTCATTGCTTCATGTCGATGAACCGAACACTATATATGTGCAGTAAAAAAGTGGCTAAAATCCAACGACTTGGTGTGACGTCGCATTCGTAAAATCAATTCCAAGTTAGAAATCAACGAAGGATCACAAGTTTGGAATATTACAAAAATCTTATACAAATATGTTTTCCGGATGACTACCTTAAATTAAATTTACCGGACCATCGGGCGAACTTTAGGGAGATTTATGCATAATTTTTAAGAATTTACTATTTATCCACAGCTTAAGTCTCTTAAAGCTCTCCTCAAAGTTACAATTTACCACTCGGATATAGAAAGGTGCATTCTACATGTTAGAAAAAAGAAGTAGATATATTGTAATTAATCTAATGTTTATCAATATGTCATTACTATTTTTGAACCGAGCACAATGCATCTTAAGCACAATAAATGATTTGTTCGACTTAATAATAGAAAGTTAAGACAAGAAGCAAAGCAATCAATTAATGTCAATTGTATATTGAATGGTAAAACATAAACCGATCGGTTCATTTGTTTTTTTCTATGAATTGTTAAAGCCTCCTATTCCTATATCGAGAAGAAGAATTGCTAACAAGGAAAGAAAATCCTCGCAAGAAAGATTTCGCATTTAATGAAAGAGATTTTGGGGTAGTTGATGAAGACGAAACGATGCTATTATACATATACCCATCATGTATTTGAACTCGAGACACCTATGTTAAGCTCGTACTTGTGCAGCATTGGAGTGAAATAAGTCGGTGAAAATTGAAACTTCTGCCAGTAAAATAAAAACAGAGAAATTAAGCAAGATTCGAATGAGTGCGACGCGGTTCGGTGCAGTGGAAGCTGTGGAAGCGAAGCTGACCTTTTGCGAGGCGTCGCTTAAATGCTTGTGTTGTCTGTCTCCGCGCTTTTTGACTCGTTCTCTCTTCGGTGCGGAATAGTCCTTTTGACGGACACTTAATTCTTGAGGTGAATTTAATATAATTATTAAAAATTATAAAAATCATAATTAATAATTAAAATTAAAATTAAAAATATTTTATAAAAATATTTCTTTTGATTTTTTTTGTTTTTATTTTATCCATTTAAAAAATCAAATTAATATCAAATAGTTTAAATTCATCAATCAGTAAAATAAAAAATAACAATAATATCAAACAGATCCTAAATTAATGAAATAATATTTAAATTTGATTCTTTTATTTTTCTTTCAGATTTCTTCAATTTCATGATATTTGATTGTTTTTTTATATCGATAAAAAAATTTCTTGACAAACTCTGATTTATGGAATAGAGTGAGTAGTAGCTAGTTCATAGTTATATGAAGAAAAAAACTTATTAATGTCATATTACATTTAAGATTAAGTGTATGTATTTAAAATTAAAATCCTATGATTGATGTGTTTTGGTACATGAACTGGCTTGATGATAAAGGTTTTTATAATTATTGGGTTTATATCTCAAGTTGTATCTACGATTTAATTTTAATTGTGACAATTGATCTTAAGTAAATATAGCTAAACATTGATTTGTTAATACACAAACATACCAAACTCATGGTATATACCCCCGCATACCACAAAAGAAATAACACTTTCCTAATCTGAATGTCCTATAATAAATACAGCATTTACATATTTGCATCTTTTTTACTCTCTACGTCCCAATATACATGTAATATTTTTTTATTGGGTTGTTCAAATTTAATTATAACTTTTTAAATTTGTATTAATATTATCATATAAAAAATCAAAACAATCATTATGTGTTATACTATATCCATTATTTTCTATCATAATTATTACAGTAAATTCCACTATCACTAAAAAAAATTATTTTTTCTTAATCAAAATCGAAAAAATTATTGTCTGATCAAATTATTTTATCTAAATTGGAACGAATAGAATACAAAACTATCATAATTAACACACATATTTTTTATTTTATGTCACATTAACTCATTTCACTATTTTTTATTTTCTTTTTCTTTTTCTCACGCTTCTCTCTCATGCACACAAAACTAAGAGGAAAAATACATCATGTGATCTTCGAATGTGTCTATCTTTGTGGTCATTCAAAAAATGAATGAAATACAACCCTAATATCCATATAAGAAAAAATACGGTCTTACGAAATATCTTATTTATACGAAAATGATTTAAATGTAATTTTGGCATTTATATTTCTTTAATTCAATTTCTACTTCACCTAAATTAAATAAATTATCCAGTAATTATTCACTAATTATCAAAATGTGACTTAATTTCTATTATACTATAGGATTTGGGGATGTTACTCGTTATCCACTAATCTAAACGTTATCTTTTATTAAACTGTGATAAAAGATAACGTTTAGATTTATTATGTGTGACGATGCGTATTATTATACCTTTAGTATAATAATATGCATTAAAATCTTTGGACGTAATCACTAAATGTGATTGACGTAAAATATTGACTGCAACTGCTGTGTGCCGTGATAAGATAATGTGTGTGTTTGTCTTATATCTTGATTACTGATATAAAGAGGACGAGTTAGTAAAAAAAAAAATGTAAATCCATAATTAATGAGATAACTCCGTGGTATAAATATGAATGAAATGTGACCCTAATACGCAACTTTGGAAAAATATGATCTTAATACGAAAATATCATATTTATACGAAAATGATGTAAACCTAATTTTACAACTTATTTTTCTTTATGTTAATTTCTACTCCACCTAAATTAAATTAATTACCCATTAATTATCGACTAAATACCCACTAATTATCCTCTAAAATCATTTTAATTGATTTACCTTTTTATAAATACAAGCTATCTTCTCTTGGAAATTTCTTACAAACTCAAAATATAATATTCTGTACCATACAAGATTAGAGTTAAGCAAAAAAAGTTTGAAGAGAAGAGAAGTTAGGTGGTAAGACAAATACGACGAGAATCCTTTATTGTTATTAAGGGAAGGACCTGGAGATGCCTTGTTAAGACATAAAGGACAAGTTGAACGTGTATATGAGGAAGTTATAATAATATGATAACGTTTAGATTTATTGTGTGTATCGATGCGCATTATTATACTGTGAGTATAATAATATGCATTGAAATCTTTGGACGTAATCACTAAATCCGACCGATATAAAATACTGAATTCAACTGCTGTGTGTCGTGATAATATGATATGTGTGTTTATTGTATGTGTTGATTGTCGGTATAAAGAGAATAAGCGAGTGAAAAGAGTGTAAATCCATAATTGATGAGATAACTCCACGGTATAAAACACAAAAAACGTTGTGTTTATCGTATGTGTTATATAGTGACTTGGTAGTGATATTCTTTCATTGACCGAATTAGGTTATTTTGATATGAGGGTATCTCACTATAGGAGATTCTGAGCTCCGGTTTGGCTAATTTCTTTTCACGGATATTCTTTTCAGTAAAGCTAAATAAAGCATGATAAGTTGAAATTGAATAAGTGTTATGAATGACACAATTATAACACTGAGGGTATTTAATGTCTGTCTTCACTGTGTTTTTGAGATGATAATTATGAACGTCGGATTGGTATGATAATTTTCAGAGTGCTGGAATAAAGAACCTAAGTGGTCATTTGTCTTATTTTTTTCTTATCGTCTATTATTGTGTAACCCCTGATAAAAGAATCGACACGTTATTGAGCTCATATAGCTCACGATTATTATTTTTTTATGTTTTTCTTTTCTTTGTGTTTTCAGGAGTTAGAGACTATGGGCAAGTGATATAAGTTATGGTGCTAGTATGTATCTACTATATTATGGTTTATAAATTAAGTAAAATATGAAAAAAAAAAGGAGAAGTTTCCGTTATATTTGGTAATACTATTGGTTTATGTTTAAGTGAATTTTATTTATTTCTGTGCATAAATCGGTTAAGTAATTTTTACCTAATTGGATGTTGGGACTCAATGATAGTGACGTCATTTGTATTATTATGTGTTAATATGTTATGAAAAATTGGGACGTTACAGTAGTAAATGGCGTTGATGATATCTAAAGTGTTGATTGATGTGTGGTTTCGATTGTTATTATGTGATGTTAAATGTGTTTAGATAACTATGATAAATCACTGATATGTTTGCGATTATAATTGTGATTGTTATATTGGTATGATAGTTTCAGAATACTAGAACATAGAATCCAAGTAATCATTTTCCTTTTCTTTTCTTACATTCTTCTCTTGTGTAACCCCTACTAAGGGGGTCAACATATTATTGAATTTCTATAACCCACGGCAATTATTTTTCTGTATTTCTTCTCTTCCTTTTGTTTCAAGAGCAATACTTGGAGAGAAAGTGTAATCTAAGTTTTGATTCTAGATGTAATTTATGTTTGAAAAATAATTTAATTTTAGAAATGTATAAAAATTTCGCAGTGAAAGTGATATTCTGAGTTATAATTGAGTGCATCAAAATTTTTTAAACTAATGATGTATAAGTTGTCTTAACTTAATTATTATGACTAAGATAGGATGTATAGTTTTTGTGTAGTTGAGATGTTGAGCCCAACGACAATGACGCCATATATATCATTAATAATTAAAGAAAAATCAAGACTTTGCAGAGTACCACGTAGAAATAGAAATGTAACTTCACAACCTTTATTTGTAAAAAAACAATTGATAATAGATAGAATGTTCCGATATTTTATTAAGCTATCAATTTTGAAAGTGAGTTTTATGTTGTGGAGAAGCAAAATCTGAAATTTGAAATAGAGAAAGGTGATACTTAGGGATTTGGATCCACGACTGTTGTTACAGCAACGTGTGTTGTTGGGGGTTTCGAACGTTGGATTGACACTCCAACGATTTAGATTTGTTTCATAATTTAAGGGTTAATTTTTTATTTGATTGGATTTTTTATGATTATAGTTTTTTTGGGATTAATTTTATTAAATTTTTTAAAGGTTGATGTTTTTTAATAGGATTTTTTTTCCAGAAATAACACACAACAGCACACACAACGACAGAGGATCCTCCTCCGAAGTTTAAGGACTGTTTGATATTTTTGTCAAAACTGAAAGAACCAAAATCAAAAATAGAAAAAGAAAATCAATATTGAAAAGAAAAATCAATTTTTTAAATTAAATAATTTTTTATAGAAGAAATCTTGAATATTGTATTTTGATGAAATAAAAAATTAAAAACTATTTTTTTTATTTTTAATTTTCGATTTCTGTTTCATCCATTTTAAAAATAAAAAATAAATTAATTAATATCAAATAATTCTAGTTTATTAATCATAAAAATAAAAATCAGTCATAATACCCAACAAGCCTTCATGCTTGGGTGGATCATACAATTAAAATAACACAACAGAACGTTTCCCGGTCCATTATATTAACCACTCAACCTTGGCCTTTGACCCTAGTCATCCATTTTCCAGTCCCCTGCACCTCTCACGAGTCAATCAAAAACACCCAAACAGTCAGCTTCAGCTCCTTCTCTTTAAGCATACAGGAATCGCTCCAAATTGGTCACAAAGGTGAACCCATTTAGCAAACAACTGATCATATCTCGATCATTTGCTAGTTTTGATGCTCGAAACATAATCGAAGTGAATCGAAGGAGGCGGCGAAATCCAAAGAGATAATGGGGCGGCCCCCGTGTTGTGATAAGGTGGGAGTGAAGAAGGGACCGTGGACACCCGAAGAGGATATCATATTGGTGACTTATATTCAAGAACATGGTGCTGGTAACTGGAGATCTGTTCCCACTAATACTGGTAATTTAAAGTCATTGATTAATTAATCTTTAATTAAGCTTGTAGGTTTGGTTAGGGTTTTTGAGAAGAGTGTATGTCAGAGATTTGTGTTGGATCGAATTTGATGGGGTGATTTGTGGGTATGATTTTGTTTCTGGTGTTGTTGATTTTCCTGTTTGGGTTTTGATTTCATTTCATAGATGAATTTCTCCATATCAATATCCATGTCCCTTTTTCATCTGTTCTTGTTTTTTCATCTTCTTAGCATTAAATTGTAAGGGAGTGTCCATTAATTCTTTTTTACATAGAAAAATGAGTGATTTTTAAATTGGGTCTTATTGACCTTTCATCTCCTTCAGTTTCAAGATATCCAGCTATTTTCCCTCATTTTTCCAATCATTTATTTTTTTTAAATATATATGAGGAACAAATAGAAAAAGGAACAGATTTTTGAGATGTGGGTAAGTGTTAAATTTTGATTTTGGTTGAAATTGATTGAAAATTGCAGGGTTGCTGAGATGCAGCAAGAGTTGCAGATTGAGATGGACAAATTATCTGAGGCCAGGAATCAAAAGAGGCAACTTCGCCGAGCAAGAAGAGAAGATGATTATCCACCTCCAAGCTCTCCTTGGAAACAGGTCAATATTTCTCATACCTCACACCAAGTTTCATCTATTTTTTTGGTTTTTTCCCTTGAAGTTTTGAATTATTGTTCATGGTTAATTTAACATCTAGTGAAGTGAAACAACTAGCTTGATTGGTTTTTCTATTAAGTTAAGCTTTGGGATTTGCATCTGAACGTTAACTTTTTGATTCCAATACCTTGGTCTTGTTATATTGATTATTCCCATGGTTTAGACTTTGATTTGGCTGGTGTTTTGTATGAGAGCTTCTGTTTGACGTCCTAAACTTTCTCATAGCGTCATTGAAGAAAATGCCACTGGCAGAGGCTAAGAGTGAATTCCTCGACATGGCTTGATTGAAGCTTTATTGGCGAATATATATGTACGCGTTGGACATCAAAGTCCGACATTTGCGTTTCATGATACTTCTTGGTAAAGGCTTCATGCTTTCGACCAGATTTCGAAATTCTTAGAGGGATATGTGAAAAAACTTCAGAGGATTTGTTCGAGATTCTTTATGGTATTAAGAAGCTAGCGATTTTCTCCCAAAATATGGATTATCTGTATTTTACAAAGATCAATTTCAATTGATCAATTTCAGATGGGCAGCAATAGCCTCATACCTTCCACGAAGAACAGACAATGACATAAAGAACTACTGGAACACTCACTTGAAGAAGAAGCTCCACTCCGGCCCAAAAGGCACCACGGATGACTCAACTACCACCGGAGATGACCTCTTGCCACCATCATCATCGTCACTCTCCTCACACTCCAACTCGAAAGGCCAGTGGGAGAGAAGGCTCCAAACAAATATACATCTGGCCAAACAAGCCTTGTCTGAAGCCCTTTCCATTGATAAACCATCGTCTCCTCCTCCTACATCTACCATGACCACGAACTCAACCTCAAATACCACCCCGAGCACGAGCACAACCACGACTGCCTATGCTTTGAGTGCTGAGAACATTGCGAGGTTGCTAGAGAACTGGATGAAGAAACCTTCAACAGGTTCCGAGTCAAAGACTTCTGACCAGGGAACGACACATGAGACAACCTCGTTTAGCAATGATGCAACTGTTGTTAGTCAGAAGACCCCGGAAGCCTTGGACTCGCTCCTGAGCTTCAACTCTACTAGCGTATCAGACAACTCTATGATCTCGGACAATAACACGACTATGATCAACCATAATCTCAATGTAGAGTTCAGGACACCAGAGACTACAATGAATGACCATATGTTGTTGGACGAGATAAAGGCTAGTGTAGGAGGTGAAGGCGCGACTGAGGTGCCATTGTCGTTGCTGGAGAAATGGTTGTTCGAAGAGAACAGCGGGATGCAGTACTTGCCAGAGGAGTTGCTCGAGATGTCCATGGATGAAGAAGAGCTTCATTTTTAGATGAAATGAAAACAAAGGTTTGGTTTTGGTTATAGTTTTGTATTGTTTTGTGCCTGGTTTAAGTTTTCTGCAAGGGGATGATCAACATTGTTGAATCTTCATAGGGTTTTTTGAACAAGGTTGATCATCTCGATACTTTTAAGGGTTGAGGAGAAGAAATTAGAGACGGACGATGAATAGAGAAAAATGTAAATTATAGCTACTTGTATTTGTTATATGTTGTTTGTAGTATGATTTTCAGATGAAGGTTAGGGTTAAAGCTCTTGTAAGTGTTAACTAGTACTACTCACAGTTTATAGTTTGCATGTTGGATTCCGGTTTTGCTCTCCTTTCTATCCTTGCATTCATTTGTACATTAAACCATGGATTTTTGTGCTCCACACTTGACTTGGCTTGCCTCTTAGAATCATTCACTCAATTACATTTCAAGCCATTGTCTTCGAGCTTGAGACTTGGACATGTTATTTGTAGACTTGTTTGTATAGAGTAATTGCCCACATATACATCCAAAGCAAGAAATATCTTTTTCGGAAAAAACTTAAAGAACACAAATTTAATGAAAATTATCATCTTTATAATAATAGTATATGTTACATAAGACACTTCAAAAATAAACATAAAAGTATATGTTACATAAGAAGTGTCTAAAAATATGATGTTGGCTTTTCGTCTGGTTCTTCTCAAAGCAATCCTGGTTTTCATGGCAAAATTCCATGAAGTACAGCTATCAAGTTTATCTCAAACTTGCCAAAGTAAACTCATTTTACTAACCGGGGAGTACTGAATTAAATTTTTACTGCTTCTCTTCTTTTTACTCCACTTTCTAAGCATCATTTAGTAAAGCCCCAGTTAATTCATTCTCCTTTTGATTAATCAATTATGTGGCCAATTAAATGCAGTGATTGAACAAAATTAAATTTAAGGATGACACCAAGGCGATTAGATCATTGATTTGCATTAATGGCGTACTTTGACCTCATCATAATCCTTAATTCCTCAAGGATAAGGAGTATATGATTAAATCCTAGTTTCTATTCACATAAAGTGAGAATTCTTTATAGATAGGCTTTAATTACATAAAAATATTTTATTACAGTATAATTTTATTTATCCCAAAAGCAATTAAAATATCACTTTTCTCCGACACAATTATTATATCTAAAATTCAGTTTTTAAAAATTTCATTATTATCAAATCCAACAACGAACTAATGACGACAACAATAACGACGACGAGGGAAAAAAAACTCCCTTTGTCCCAAAATGATTGTACTATTTTGATCGGACATGAATGATGATAAAAGGTTTGACTGGTGTTGTAGAACGATCAAACATTGTTTTTTGAAAAAATATTCGTGAAACATTAATGGTAATAAACGTTACGCACTATAACTATGGGTCAATAGAAAATTTAAATCGTGTCGTTTAGATGAGAAATGAAGTTTCTCAAATTACGTATTGAATAGTACATGAAGAGAGAAACATTACAATAATTATGGGATGGAGATAGGAATATAATATTAAAAATAGATAGGGATTTGATTTTTGACAGAGAATTGATGGTATTTTTACAGGAAAAAAAGATGGGACACTTATTCGGAGTTTGCTTTGCTAAATGATATTTCTTCTGTTCTATAATTCTTGTAACACTTTATTATTTTGGGACGTTTCATAAATAGTTTCTAACAAAATCTATACTATAAATTATAAAACATACATGGTAAATTTTTGTATTTTTCAAATTTGATCCACACAAATTGCGGATTTTCATTGCACCATTTTATTAATCCATAGATTCCCATAGCATCGTTCCATTTCATCTAATTTTCATGAAACAGATCAATCGGATACTTTGTCTTTGTCCCACGGAACGACATTGGAAAAACTCCGTCCATATTTTCTGTTAGGCGTCTGCTGCAGGCAAGGATAGTCAAAATATCTGTATTGGTTAATAGCTCTAGGTGAAGAAATTCAAATAATGAAGGTGATCCGTATCACACCTAATGAAGAAACTTTGGACATGGCTTTCTTAGGATGAAAAGTTAAATCCAGATATTGTCTTAATTCACCAAAGACGATCGCTTTTGAAACGCTATATTTCATAATCATTGAACTGACTTCCTTTTTTAAAAAATAAAAAATAATAACTTTCTCCTTTTGAATTCATCTAAGAATGCAGCATAGTTCACAATAGAAAATCACCCTCTCAAAAGACTAGGCTACGATCTTTCAGTGATTCAAATGTATGGGCATTCTACATAAATTAAATTAGAGAAAACCTTAAAGACAACTTCATATAACGCAACTCAAAAGAGAACAATGAAAGGTAAAACTTGTAGTCGATATTTTACACTTGTAGCCTCATTTCTGTTCTCTTTATATTCAGCATCTGTTAAATTTTTAAAGGAAAAAAAAAATGATGAATTTACAGAAAATTTATATAGAACTATTTGGTTTGGTAACTCGGGAAATTATCCATGTGATTGTGATGAAAAATATAGCCTCAATACATCAGTTTATATACAGATTTCTGAATGGCTTCAGACGTGCTTCATCCAGATGTGTTTCGACAAGATTTTCACGGACGTGAGGTTGCTGCTTCACAAAGTCCACAAATATGTACTGTACAAAGTTCACAGAAGTAACAGCATCTCCTTTTTGTTTTTTCTTTTTTGAGCATACATCTGATCTCACCCTTGTCGTGGACAAACGGCACCATCACCATATGGAATTCCGGCCCTCTCGCTTTGACCCAAAACCACAGTACCCCCTCATCAAAATCATCTTTGACATCTCTTTCCAGTTTGGTTGTCTATTCTTGAAGATCAACTTGTTCCTTCTTATCTAAATCGTCCAAACCGTAGCGGGGAAAAAAAAAAAAAAAAAACCCAAACTTTCTTCAATATTCCACATATATCAAAGTATTCTTCTATATATCAAAAAGCTCATTACCAAAATTCGGCATCACAAACAGGAAGCCTCACCTTTGCAAACATTCGTCCCAACGAAACCCAATCTTATTTTTGGTATGTTGAACATGATTTTGGTAATAAATGGCTCCAAGAGTGGATTACCAACGAAACGTCCACGTGTGTTTGATTAGCGATATAGTTCCTGATAGTTTGTATTCTATCGATCTATATCTGTTTCATTTTTTCTTGCATTCACTTATCTTTTGCTTCTTCTAGTGGATGTTTGGGATCTTTCATGACTTCAATGAAACCCTTCTTCGCTGTAACCAACAGGACAATTTTTTGTTTTTTTGTTTTAAACAGCAATCAAATTTGGTGTTAAAGGCTTTAGCATTGAGAGAATTATCAATACGGTGTAAATTTTTTTATTATGAATTAGTTCATAAATTTAAATCATGATTTTATTTGATCTCAAATAAAATATGAAAATAATTTATTACAATGATCATCCTTTTCGTCCTCGGAACAAACAGTATGCATTATCTCTCGTCATCCATTCACATCGTCCTCGTTTGCGAAACAAATAATACTCATATATAAAATATAATGTATTTGTCACGACCATTTTCTAAATAGTGCTTCAAAAAAGTCAAATACAGTAAAAACGACTTTGATCCTGTCCAAACAAATGCGTCGGGATATTTCTCCTGTCCATCGAAATCCAAAATCATCTTCCAATTAAGATACCATACCCGGAGAAAATAACTATAGAACATAGATACAGGTGACATTTATGTACAATTAGAAGATAGATCCAAAACAAATTCAACATAAAATCCCAAAATCAACACAGTGCGTCCGGATCTTTCTTGATCTGTTATAGAAATCCAAAATCATCTTCTAACATACAGTATCAGGAGGAAACAAACATTGCTCAATAACTATGAAAGGTGAGATCCAGGTAATATTTAGATGATAGATACAAATACAATTGATTTTATATAGCATAGATCACCAACAACGATCAAAACGATCTCATGAAAACGGATTAAACATCGGTCAAGCAAATGAATCAATCAAACATGAGATCTCATCAGTGGTGTAATCGGATACCTAGGCCTGAACGCAACTTTGATCCCCAAATCAACGTCATCAACTCAAACACAATAACAAACCCCCAAATTCTACACAACAACATCATCAAAACACATCCGATGATTCGATCCAAACCAAATAAAAAAAAATATGAAACTCACTAGCAGGGGCGAAGGCGGACGCGGACAACAAATTGTTGGTGTTCGATCCAACAAGTTTCTCTCAATTTTTTAGTCTCCAACTAATCAGATCAAGAGGCTTTTTGACTGATCGAAAATCAATTCCATTCGTGCGACAGTGCAAATCCTGAATTGATCGCATTCAATATCAAAATCTCAGAAGTTAACATCAGGAAATGATTTTTTTTTTTTTTTAAAACCATCGGAGACCCTTGATCAGAAAGGCGCATGATCTGAAGGAGAATTTCAATGGACCATGGAGATGCAAAGACAAAATAATTGATAATTAGTTAGTGCAGAATTTAGGGATTTTGAATAGTTCTGGCTAGGGGCGATTGAAATCGAAAAGGGAACTAATTGGTCTGATTGACAGATTTCAATTGGTTGTGCCACAGGTTTCAATTCTTGTGGCTTAATTGTTTTGCTTCGTAGGTCAAGTGGTAGGTTCTCGAGTGGATGCTGGAAAGCGTAAGCGGCCGGATTGAGCCGCGGTGTCCGCTCCTGCAGCGGTACTTCTGCTGCTGGTGGTGGAGTTGATGCGCAGCCGGCTTCGAGATGAGTTCTGTAAGGTGAAGTGTTGATTTTGTGGATGCTGCTGGGTTTGGTTTGTGTTCGATTTGATAAATCGAGTTTTGGTTCTGTTGATGTTGTTGTTGGTTGAGTACGCTTGATGTTTGATGAGATGTGATGATTTTGAGGAGTGGGGTGTTATTCTCATACTGAAACGACATTCGATTGTTGCTTATTTTAGAGTCTAAGATAACGCTACCTATTTGATGCCATGTTTAATTCTGGTTTAGTAGTGCTGGTTTTATGTGTGATAGTTATGATTCGTTGTGGTTCTGTGGTGATTTAAGGTTGAACGTATTAGATTGTGACGCTGATTTGGGGAAGAATTGAAGTGTTTTAGGTCAGTGATGGATCTGAGTGTGAGAGGATTGACTCTTCTGATTTTTTGAGAGGAATTTTATGGGAAATGATCTGCACCAGTTTATCTAATTGCATATGGTATTGTTTGGTGATCTCAGTATTTTCTTATGGAAGAACATGAGACTTCCGGATCAAAACGGATGGAGAACTAATCGGTACAAAATTGTATGGATCTTTTATCATTTATTCTTCCCTCCCTTCATGAGTGTGTGTATATATAGTCTATGATAATTTGATATTAGTACAAAATTAGTTCATCACTTTGTCGAGTCTTTTGTGTTGGAGTAGTCTCAATTGATTTAATTTGGTTGGAAAGATGCTCAAACGTTTTCATCTTCACAGCGACTAGTCAGACGGCGCAAACAGGAGCATGTTTGGGTGGTTGTATGTGTACGCTCAACGGATTTCTGAGGTAGAAATAGCTGATGCTTTAAACGTGAGTTACGTGACAATTTCTTTGCTGATGTCAATTTAGGGTTCTGCTTGGCATTGAGATAGCTGGTTTGATTATCTGTTTGTTAGGTATGTTTGTGTATATTGGATGGCTCTTAGTCATAGATGAAGCCATTGCTCCTTTCTCTTTCTTTTGTCTGTGGAAGTGTTTATAGTTCCATTCACTTGTTTTGGTTTTTGTTGTAGGGCATACAAGTCTTATAGTTCCATTTTTGTGATCCGCTGGTCTAGAAACCATGAGTGACTATTTTTGTTTTGCTTTCAGTTTTTTCACTTGAACTATGTACTATAAAGGCTCACTTTGTTCTTTTCTCTGTTTTTGGCATATTATTTTTGGTATGAGTATGATATGAGATTTATACAAATCTTATTCAGGGAGTTGGTGACAGTGAGGAGTTCGTGAAGAGTTTTTGGTATTACGAGTTGGATGTCAAAGTTTGTTTTCTTTTCGTTTCGTTTATTTTTTATTTTTTTATTTTTTTTTTAAGAGAGCAAAAGGGATTCGTGAAGGGGTAGTGATGTGTTCTGTTTTGTATTGTTCTTGCTTGTAGGACTTGGAACTTTGATGGAGAATGCTGCATCCATCGTCCAGCATCCTAACAAGCCTGGAGGCAGATGACTTGCCACGTTTGAAGCGGCAAAATGATGGTCCGAAATGAGAATACCAGATCACCTTGTTCCCGTTAAACTTGGCTAACACTTCAGGTAATCGCTTTGTAATCCCATTTTCTTTTTCTTGATAAGCACATTGTTTATCTATCATTCACATTCAGATATAGAAAATTACAACATAACTCAAAGTCTCAAAGCAAAATGACTAAGGCTTTTGTCAAAGCAAAACTGAACTCTGCATTGTCATTTGTCCAGCTCTCCTATAACAGATTTATGTGAAAGGTCTTTGTTTTCACTGGAGCTGAGAAAAAAGAAGAATTAGACCAATTTGCTGATTTTGAGTACGGGTTCTTTTCTGTACTTTTTATGAGTCCTAAATTTGACGCAAAAGTTGTGTTGATCAATTCACTTTGATATAAATCTTCTCTTCACTTTGTCCTTTTATTTTCTTATTGGTTTTTTTTTATTTATAATTTGTGTACTTTACACTCAAGTCGAAATAGTGTGTGTGGCACAAGGGGATGCAGAAGTATGAATACCACGGACATGAAGCCAATTGTTTGATGTGCTTGAAGGCATGTCTCATAGGCTCTTATGTGAGCTCTTAATATATACGTTTATTGTCAAATGTATTGTGATGAGATTTCGACGACAGTAAACGGTTTTGTCAGTATAATTTATATATTGCACATTTATATTTAATATAATTCAATTCTTTTTAGTTGATTCTTATATACATATTGTTAATGAGATTTACGTTCATTAGGTCCAATTTATTATATCACTTCAGTTACATGAAGAAAAAGATATAGCAAAACGTAAATTATTTTAGCCACGAAATGGTATCCATTATGGCTATTTTTGTAGGCACAGGATAGCATCCGTGGCAAGGGACTCGTACACATATAGACACAATCAAAACTTTGCCATAAGATAGTCTGTAGCAATATGTTAAATCCTTTCCACAGGGTCCTTTTAACCTATGGCTAAATCAGGAAAATTTTTAGCATTTAGCCACATGAATCCTATGTTTTCGGCATGAGTTTGCTTGTAACTGTAGAGCAGTTTTGTTATAGTCATCTCCCTCCTTATCTTAGAATTCAGATCCTCTGTATCTCTCGTGTTATTTGCATATGAAAATTCATAGGTAGTCATGGGCATAAATTAATGTAGAATAAATGATCCTCATTTATGTTAATCTGTTAAGAAGAAAACAAAGTATAAAAAAAAAAGGAATATGAATGGAAGTGCACAATTTCTATATGGAAATCACGAGATCGAAGTTCATTTCTATACGTACGTTCTCTTAAGATACTATTAGAGGCAAACAACCATTGCAACAAATCACCATCAACACATTGATTTAACTAATGGATGTACCAAAAACTGACACAATTTTGCAGCGTTGTTTGCAGATTGATGATATCTCCGCGTAGGAAACTCTAAATGATGCCCTGTCATTTTCTAATTAAAGAGCACCAAGAGAGACCGAGCTCACCAAATTTGAGCCTGATTCCACATCGAATCGACCTTCAAACATCCTCTCAAAGTTGGTTGCATAGTGTAGCATTTCTGCGCAACAATCTGCTGATCACCCTGTGTATACCAATGCTGCAATGATGACAATATCTCTCTTGGAAGGAACGAGTCCGAGGCAGCCCAGATCTCATGCACGGCAAAAAGACAAAACCCTTGATGATATTATCCATTAATACTCTATAAATTCAGTCGTTGTAAGGCTACATAGATAGAGATTTTGAGAATAGAATAAAGTTATGTTTTAAGTCTATGAGATTTGTCTATCTTAATCCTATGGTGAATCGGGTTCCCTAGTCGATTAAAATACTAAAATGTTTGGAATAATGGTTGGAATAAAATGTTTCGATTTTTGTGCGATCCCAAAAAATAACCTATTTATATTTTTGATAAAAAATAATCTAACCATAAAATTAGGGATTCACCATATAATTAAGTATACACTATTTCATCAGGATCTCTTCACAAAGGAGTGAATCCGACCTAATAAATCTTCCCCTCATGGCGAAACGGAGGAGCACACTATTCCTATAATCAAATGATATACCTCAAGGTTGCGTGTTGACAATGTTTTAATTTGTAAACATATCAGCACCATTATCATCCGTGTGTATCTTCTTGGGATGAATTTTCTTCTCATCACGAACATCTCTAATCGACATATATCGAGTATAGCATCGTGATTGTCGCAAAACAACACATATCGATATTTCTTGAACCCAAATCTTGAATGAATCTCTTTCTCCAAAAGCATCTTCTTAAATGCTTATGTAGTAGCGATAAATTGTACTTCTGTTTTAGAAAGTGCAACATATTTTTGCAGCCTCGACTCTCAATAAATAGCTCTCCTAAGAAAGTCCTCAAATAACATGAAGTAGACTTTCGAATGTCGACATCTTAGGTTAAATCTGAATCTGTGTATCCAACCAAGGATGGTTTCTCATTTTCAAAACAAAATATGAGTTTAGAAGTAACTCAGAGATATCTAAATATCCACTTCATTGCTTTCCAATGAGTTTTTCTGGATATGATAGAAAACAACTCACAACCCCAACTGCATGTACAATGTCCGATCTTGAATATATCATTGTGTACATCAAACAACCAACCGTTGAAGCGTAAGGAACTCGCGACATGTAATTTCTTTTCATCTGTAGAAAGACTCTAATCAATACTCAACTTAAAGTGTGAAGTTAAAGGAAAACTCATCACTTTAGCATTTTCCATATTGTTCTGATAACATTTTAGCCCACTGAACTTCCAGCACCGAAGATCAGCCACAAGCATCTATCAGAATTCCTCTAGATCAGTATGTGACTATGAGTGATGCAGGTGAACCAAAATCCTATTCAGAGGCTTTGGATGATGAATACAAAAGTAAATGGCTTGAGTCCATGTAAGATGAGATGCAGTCACTCCACGACAACCATACCTTAGACCTAATAAAGTTGCCTATAGGTAGGAAAGTCTTGAAGAATGAGTGGGCTTGTATGTTGATTTGAATGTAAACACGCATCGATTTTTTTATTGAAATTTGCTTGTTTATATCACTTTTATTATTAGTTTGAGTCATTTTAGTTTTTTTTTTTGGTTATTTAGAGCATTGATATTACCATATTTCTTATTTTCATTGTAATTATGAAGAGTTTGAGGTATATCTGGTGATTAGCTATATGTGAAGAAGTTTTTTAACTGTTTTCTGAGTTGTTTGATGATTTAAAGTGAAGTTGGAAGTGTTTCGAGTTTGTTTGGAGTGAAAACGATGAAGTATGATGAATTAAAGTGAAGCACGACCGTGTGTTTGAAGCACACAACTGTGTATGTTGATTTCTTGACCTGCTGACCATGATCAGTGCCAAAGGAAGCATGGGGTGCGCCTGTGGAGCATGGGTCGTAGCACGGCCGTGCCTCTAGCCCGAACTGCATTCCATATCTTTTGTCGAAATCAGATATTTCAGGGAGGAATTGTTATTACTTCTTCCCTTATAAATATCTTCGATCTAATTTCAGCAAGATGACATCAACACACCAGCTTTTCATCAGTTTTCCAGAGAGAGGAGCCATCGTCACGATTCGAGACTTCGATCTTCTCGAAGATCATCGAGAGTTACGTCAAGAAAGATTGAGATCTACGTTACACTATGCTTTACCATTGAAAAGATCGTCGTTCGACCATCATCTAGACCAATCGTTGTTGGTTTAGGATTTCGTATCTCTTATTTTTACTGGTTGTAATTCTTAAAGATATTCATTGATCGTTCCATGTATCATTCCTCACTTGTTACGACGATCGTAGCTTAGAACTTTAGTATTGCTTAGTGATTGAATCTTGTTCATGGATTTTATGAGACATGTTTTTTGATCTTCATTAATTTTATGTCTATAATTTATAGTATTGTGTTCATCTGTTGGTAATATTCTCAATTACTCATTTATCATAATTGGATTGGCCATTTGAATATGCTAGTGATGTATGAATGCAATTAGACATTCTTGTTTGACTAATATCAGTAGCAAATCATAGGTTAAGTCAGTCTTGATTGATTAATCTATATACGTATGAATATGAGCATGATATAACACTAATTTTTGTTAGGTTAATGTCTTGAGGTGTTAAGAATATTCGTAATGCGATATATTTAGTATATGTTATATTGACATAGAGTTATTTTGCTAGTTTGATTATAATATGCTTAATAGTAATCAATAATTAAATATTGATGACTCTTATTTTATTGCAATTAATTACAACACCCACCATAGAAGGACATGAAATGAAAACTATTAGCCCATGATTAAAATCCATTGCAAGTGAGAATCACGCAAGCTGTACGCTTTGTTAAACAAGATTTTAACTCTCAACAAAAATCTAAAACTGAACAATCTTAGTTTATTACATTCCTACGCTTAACATTTTGTTTCTTATAAAAGAACCCCTTCCTTCCCCCTCAATTTTTATAGAAAATTATTAGATCATCAATTTAATTATAAAATATGAAAATATCGTTTTCTGTGAGATTGACTCGTACTCATCACAATTATATTTTTATTATAATTATATTGAGTGAAGTAGTGTGATTTTATTTCAATTTTTTGGGTCTATGACAACATCGAACACAAGTGCTCCACCTTGGTCTGATCTTAACAAGTACTGGTTAGTGTGCATTGGTGCTTACCTTCATCTTGCCCTTCTTCGATCTTTGCCTATACCATGTCTGACTGTAATGTCCCGACTTTCCATTATTTATTAATGATATATATGACGTCAATATTGTTGGACCCAACGTTTCAGTTAGGAAAAAACTATACCTTTTGGTTTAGTCATAATAATTAAGTTAAGTTCACTTATACATCATTAGTTTAGAAACTTAATATTTAAGAAGGGTTAAAACAAAATTCAAGAAAATCTAGATTTTGAAGTGCGTGTGATTCATTCATCAAGCATGGGGGACTTTTTCTAGCAAAGACAAAGAAGATCTGGATTCGATAATCCAATCTTTATGCGTGATATAAGATCACGTTATCTTCTTACTAATTTTGATCATTTATTTATCCATGTTAAACTTTAACTCAACTTTGTTGCTCCCAGACAACCATCACAATTCAACTCTCAATATTTAGCATTAAGTAAAGGAAATAAGTTTACAGTACCAAATATAGGAATCCTGGTTTACCAATCCAAAAAATAGGCATATGCTTATGCTTCTGTATAACAACTTAACCACTTACACAAATAACTTATTGTAACATTTGTCATGAAGATAGATTTTCTTTCTCAACGATTCTCAATCCTATTTTAGAATATCAATGTTAGAGGGGTTTATTATTTTTTTTTTAAATCCTCAAACATAAGTGTATTTCCCTTACCATCGAGCCCATATGACTTTTAACTTATGATACATAAAACAGCATAAGCAAACACTAGTTGATCCGACCAGCATAGTGAACATAGACCATAGCTTAACTATATATGATTGTACAAATACCATAGGCAACTATCTTTGTTGTCCAAGAGATTTTTCACTTATGTAAATAACAACTTCAGGTTTATCACATATCAGCATTGATAAGCAACAGAAGAACACGCAGAACTGTATATTCAGAAAACACATATGTGCGAATTTCTAATACAGAATGTTTTGAGGGTACAGACACAAAGAGAGTGGGTGTATACCTCTTATTCCTTACTTCCAGTGTTACCATCAGAGAATATTTCCTCAATGTCACTTGATGACACAACACTTTACTTTTATATATTCCATTCATTATTTTCTTCCATATTTTCATCTATAAGAGCATCGTCATGAATCTTAATGTTTTTCCATTTATAATAGCAATATTGTCAGAGTATATAAAGTCTTATATTTGACTATTATTCCTAGTAGATCAACCATCAAAATGTGAAATTTTATTAATATCGCATAACATCATCTTACAGTCTCATATCTATCTACTACTGCATAAGATCAAAGATATAGGTCTTAACACTAATATAACTAGTATCATGACATATCGTGCCACAACATCCAATTCCTCACGCATTGCGAAAAAGAATGCTATGATACTGATCATCCCACCAATGAACGCAAGGTAAAAAGTCATTACAAATAGCACTCCAAAAAAAGACTTCACCACTTGCTTGATCATCGGATGCATTGTATTTCTCTTTGATGAATTATAAGAAGGATTGATACTTGAACCATAAAGGAGTTCAATGTGGGTTCGCTCCTTATTTATACTACTTAGAGTATAAAGAGAATCAAATATATAATCTAGGCATAATATAAATTTTCTTATCTATATGAACATGCTAATATGTGAAGTGCCCTAATTGTTATGCATGGATAACTTTGTCAAACAAGACAAACGGGATTTAGATTTGATATCTTAATCTTTGACATAACTTGAAATCTCATTGTCCCATCACATTATCATAATTGTTTAGATATTGATGCATGTCGAGTTTAACCTAATCTAATTGCTCTTAAGTTACCACTGTAATACAACTCTAATTCATTTAGCACAAGACAAGTAAGGTTGATTAAGAGACATTACTGAATCTTAGAATCCTAAGTGATTAGAATAAAATATATAACATATACTTGTACTTATGTATACAAATATTAACCTTGAACACTATAACTTATATTTCTTTTATCACGAAAACAGTCCTTATTTAAATCTTAAATTCATGTTATTAATTCATTTCTCTACCTTACAAGCTCTCAATTTTATTCTAAAATATTAACTTCAAAATATCCCAAGAAATTCTTGAACATGAGAAAACTTTTTGCTGGTGAAGTTTTCAATCTTGTCAAACTAACTATTAATATTTGTGGATATATTTTGTATTAGGAAGATGAAATTTGCAAGTTCTTTCTCAAAGATTTCCTTTCCTTTTATCATAGTTCTCACTACTTAGTTTGTACTCCATGTTTTTCTGGAAGGGCATATGAGAAAAACAAATACAGCTCCTTATATATCTCCAATAACAAATTGTCACTGAGAGTTTAACTTTCATGTATCACTATACTTTCCAAGAGTAGTTAACATAATACTAACTTATCTCATATTTTACCCTTTTCTTATATATTAAAATTTAATATAAGTCTCACTACAAAAGAACAACAATTTAGCTATGGAATTTTTTCATTGCAAAAACCAACAAATCCGTCACTAACTATGATTAGGGACAGATTAGTGACGGAATCAATCGGTAGCTAAAAACATTGTCGCTAATGCAAAATTTAACGACGGATCCGTCGTCAACACAAAGAATTTGCAAAGGATTGACTTTTAAATATTTGTGTTTTCATATTAGAAATATTAACGACGGATTTTCATTAGTAAACTATTTTTTGTTTTTGTAAAATATCATCCACGAAAATCAGTCGCATAAATATTGCCTTTTACTATAAATATTTAGCGATGGAATTTCGTCACTATATTATAGTGCTTGTTTTGTGTGAAATGACGACGGAATTTCGTCGCTATATGTTACAGTTTACATTACTGATGAAATTCCATCGTAAATTAAAATCTTTGTTTTATTAGAAATAACGACGGAATTCTGTCGCTAAATCTGTTTAATTTTTTACTAAATTAAATTGACATTTTAACAAACTAAAATAAATATAGGTACTTGTCGCATCTATCAAACCAAAACAAACCAACATAAACCAAATTGAACTAAAATGTCGAATTATACACAAATAAAATGTTTACAACAACCTAATCGCTATCAATGGCCAGCTAGTGGATCACCATGCTGCTTTGGAGGGCAGGAGTCGTCGTCCGGAGGTGGTTGAAAAGGAAGAAAAGCACTACCAGTCTCGTTCTAACATGTATAAGGATCCTCGCCCATCTTCATGAACAGGAACATCATCTACTGTCCCATCCTGGTCTGGCTCTGTCGGAGGGGGAGGATTTCTTCCTTGAGCTGATAATAATCCTCCGGAATCCCCTGAGAACTTTGGAAATGAAGAGAGCGACAACCTGAAACTGTTGCTACGTAACCTGAGGATCAAAAAACTCATCCGCCTGCGACTCAGGCCACTGATTGAGAATCTCAAAATATGAATCATACATTAGATATTGTTAATGTATTTGTCATACGAAAAATACTAGTAATATATTTTAAAAATTAAGGAATAAAAGCTAAATTATGCGAAGGTGTGTCGCTAGCTCGTCAACTAACGGAATGTCAGCTATAGATTTCTCTGCCTCAAAGGTCTCTACCACACTCGGGGCATCAGACTCATTATGAGTCTAAATGAATATCTCAGAGCTCAAGACCTTTCTCGACCTACGACTCAGGCCACTCATTGAGAATCTCAAAATATGAATCCGACATTAGATATTGTTAATGTATTAGTTATACGAAAAATACTAGTAATATAATTTAAAAATTAAGGAATAAAAGCTAAATTATCCGAAGCTGTCTCGCTAACTCGTCAACTAACGAAATGTCCGTTATAGACTCCTTATGAGTCTGAATGAATATCTTAGAGCTCAAGACTTTTCTCTTCAAAGCTGTCTCCTAAAAAAATGAAATACAAATATTATGAGTATTAAGAAATTTTTTTACTAATCGTAAATAACATTTATAAACCAAAAATGTAGTAAATGGAACAAAATTAAAAACAAAATCTAGAAGCCCGTTGGATCGTCCGCGAGAAGCACTTCGTCGTCCCCTCGAATCATCGAAAGACATATGCGAACGTAAAAGGAAAAAAATCAATGAGGTTAAATTGCATACAAATCAAGATTATTTTTGAGAAAATCTTAATCGAACCCAAATCTCATACCTCGTAGAACTCCGAACACACCTTAATCCAACGACTACCCATTTCGCAATCTACAAAATCCATAATAAACCTAACATTTTCAAATCAAGAATTGCTTCAACCAACTTATTTCAAATCACCATATGATACACGAATCCTAAAACCCTAATCAAACACCATAATTCAAACAACCCTAAAACTACAATCAAACCCTCAAGCCATGAACAGTGTCTAATCCAACCTCCATCATCAAACACCCGCAAAACCTCAACCAAACCCCAAAATCAAGAACTATCCATTTCATAACCATTAAATCATGAACACGTCCTCCACATATATTCTCACGCAAACAAGGGAAAGTTATGACGGATCGAGGAGGACGCAAGGTTATCATAATTAGTAGCTACGCGGGCTGAGCTCGAGAAGAGCCGAAGACGTGGGGTTGCGAGGCGACAGTAACGACGTTAGATGACAGCAGCGATGTGCGGTAGCCTGGAGCAGACGTGAGGCAGGGCAACGTCGGCCTGAGGGGGGGTTGGCAAAATGGTGGTGTGGGGTGGCTGAGGGGTAGCGTAGAGGGGTGCGGTGCGTAAGGCTGGGATGCAACGGAGGACGATCACACAACGTGCGACGGGGCGGTTGGAGGCGGAGAGCGGTAGTGGCAGCATTTTCAATTTAGGATAAATGAATCAAGATCGAGATCTGAAAATATATAGATCTAATTTTAGCAATGGAATTTTGTCGCAAAATCTATTCTTAAACTTTAACTACGAAAATCCGTCGCAAAAATCACCATAATTTTTTTCACATAAATTTAGCTATGAATCCTTCGGTAAACTTAACAAAATAAACATATTTTAGGTTAATTTTACTATTATATGTGTTATAACACTTGATAGGTTTATCATGAATATCGAAATATCATATCTTATATGTTTTATGTTCTGATAGATAATCTCAACAAAGTTTAAAGCATTTCTAATTTATATAGTGTACTTAATTATAATTTTATGAAACCAACATAGAAATACAAAAAAAGTAATGAAAATTTCATCGATGATTTTTAACTCTATAGAAATTTCATCGATGATATTTATTTCTATGCTATCTATTGACTCGTTGTATATATATCTTGCAAATGTATGGATTCAGTGGAACTAATTGTGATCATTAACGCAAATAACAAATTATCGTACATTATAATTTATTTTACGGGATTAAAAAGTTTGTTAGACTATATCATAGGGAAACAATGCAAAAAAATGAATAAAATACAATCCTAATGCGCACATTCAGGGAAATACGGTCTTAATATAAAAATATCATATTTATACGATAATGACCTGAACCTAATTTTATCACTTATTTTTCTTTATTTCAATTTATACTCCCCCTAAATTAAGTTAATTATCACTAAATATCCACTAAATACCCACTAATGTGGTTATAACAATATGCATTGGAATCTTTGGACGTATTCATTAAATGTGATTGACGTAAAATATTGTCTGCAACTGCTATGTGTCGTGATAAGATGATATGTGTGTTGGTGCTATGTCTTGATTACTGGTATTAAAAGGATGAGTGAGTAAAAAGAGTGTAAATCCATAATTGATGAGACAATTCCGTGATATAAAACACAAATAGTGTTATGTCTGTCGTTTGTGTTATATAATGATTTGGTTGTGACATTCTTTTATCGACCTTGTGAGGTCGTTTTGGTATGAGAAAAATTCACTATATGAGACGCTGACCTCCGGTTTTGCTGATCCATTTTCATGGTTGTCCCTTTAACTAAAGTTGAATGAGCCTTGATAAGTTGAAATTGAATAAAAGGTCAATGATACAATTATAATACTGAGGGTATCTATTATTTCTATTCATTGTGTTTTAGAGATGATAATTGTGAATGCTGGATTGAAATGATAGTTTTAGAGTGTTGAAACAAAGGTACTAAGTGATAATTTTTTTTCTTATCTTCTTCTCTCGTGTAACCTCAAGTAAGGGGTCCGACACGTTATTGAGCTCATATGGCTCACGGTTACTAATTTTCTATGTTTTCTCCTCTTCTCTGTGTTTTCAGGAGTCTGAAACGATGGATAGGTATCCAGGTTATGGTGCTAATATGCATCCACTGTATTATAATTATGGACTAAGTAAAATATGTAATAAATGAGAAGTTTTTGATGTATTAGATAACATTATTGATTTATGTTTATGTGAATTTAATTTATTTCTGTTCCAAAATCGGTTAGTAATTTTTGACTTCCTAGGATGTTAGGACTCAGCGACAATAACGTCATTTATTATTATTATGTGAAATATCAGAACGTTACATATACATATATTGGTTTGCCATGTATGCTTTACGAATTTTTAATGAAGTAATGGTTTCAATTGTTGTGACAATTCTTTCCTCTCTAATTGTGATATTTGAATCTTTGTAGAATGGCGCCAACTATAGTTGATTAACAGGCAGCTTTTTCTTGACTAGGTGTAATACCACAAGGAAAAGTTTGAACTGTTTGATTGTACTATCAATACCAACAAGATGCACCTTCCTTTTCGGTAGGTCATCATTTTAGAACTCCGCAATTAAGCGTGCTGAAAGGACATTGAAAGGACTAGTGTTGATTTGTATGGTCAGTTTCGAGCAAGAAAAGTGATTAATAGTAACGACCCGGTAGCGAGGATTGACACGTACGTTACAGAATGGTATCAGAGCAACTCTGCAACCGTGTGCTGGACCTGTGGACAAGCGATTTTTCAGGGTGTGTGAGAGTGAGACCAAATCACACTGAAAGGATTAGTGTTGGTTTGTTGGGCCATTTGACGTGGAGTAATGTTAAGATGGGTAATCTCCTAGAAAGTTTTTCAGAGTGTGCGCGAGTGAGGAAAAACATACTAAAAGGATTAGTGTTGGTCTATGGAGCTAATTCCAAGTCAGGAAAGCGGTTCATAGTAGCGACCCGAAAGCGAGAATTGGCCAAGACATTACATAATTGAATCAGAATTACCATGCGACCATGTGTTGGCCTTATGGACAAGGGGCTCAGGTCAGACACCTAGCAGGGGAAGGTTTTGGGGTAGTGTGTGCTAGAAGTCACAACGAGAACGTTGCGTTCTTGATATGGAGGTGTATGTAACAACCCAAGGACAAAAGTTGAACTGTTTGACAGTACTACGTATACCAGGAAGATGGATCTTTTTTTCCTTTTGGTAACTTATTATTTTAAAACTCTGCAGTTAAATGTTTTTTTACGTGTAATAATGTTGGGATGGATAGAGTAATGGTGGGATAGATGACCTCCTATGAAGTTTTGCAAGGTATGCTAATGAGGCCAAAGCACATTGAAAGGATTAGTGTTGGACTGTGGGGTCAGTTTCGAGGCAGGATAGCGGTTCATAGTACAGACTCAGTAAGGATTGATCGGGACGTTACACTAGGTCTCATGCGCTCCCTGGTTATTGTGCTCGAATTATAACTTTCGACCTGGTAGATTGATGATGGTCACTTTTTTGCGTTCCGAATCCAGTTGCAAGCACCTGAATGTAAATATGTTTTTATCTCTAATTAATTTTAGTTGGAAAAATACTAGTTGGTGTTGGGGTATTGATCGAGATCTCAAACGCATACACGCAATTGCAAAACAGTAAAGCGAAACGATGAACACAGAGATTTAACGTGGTTCAGTCAATTTGACCTAATCCACGGCCGCACCAGCACAAGGTAATTCACTCTGATAATCAGGGTTTACAATTACAGGGTATTTATAATCAAACACCCAACTTGGGCCAAAAAAACCCATCACCCAACTTGGGCCAAAAGCTCATTCAACACCGAAGCCTAAATCAGACTCCACAACTCAACAATCTCCCACTTGGACACTGATCACATCAAAACTGCATTTCAATGTAACTTGAGCATCCAACATGCCCACAAAGATCAACATTCTCTTGAGTCCTGGAATGTATCTCACATCCTTCAAGGTCCATACTGTATCAGCCGATGTTCTGAGATTGATATCTCCTATTCCTGTTATGTCTAGGATCTCGTCATCTGCTAGACGTACTTTGCCAAGATTTCCTGCTTTGAAATTCTGCCTTGCATCCCTACAAGGGGATGCGTGAAATGAAGCTCCAGAATCCATGATCCAGGATTCAATCGGGCACTCAACACAGCAAATCAGCGCATCATCTACATCTTCATGTGCTGCATTTATTGAGTTGTCCGGCTTCATTTCCTTCGGAGCTGTGTACTGCCTTCTAAAATGGCCCTTCTTCTGACAATTCCAGCAAGTTATATCCTTGCGAGGTTTGGACTGTCCTCACTTCTTGGACTTCGACCTGACACGTCCTGAATTCTGCTCTTTCTCAGACTTTCTGCCTCTGCTATCTGTACTCAATAGAGAACCTGAAGTTTCTCCAGAGTTCCTCCTACGAATATCCTCATTTAGAATCAAATCTCTGATTACATTGAACGTCAATTTCGTAGTTCCCGACGTGCTGGCTACCGCAGTGACCGTTCCTAACCAATTATCAGGAAACGAAGATAACAACAATAGTGCTTGTATTTCATCATCAAAGACAACTCCAACTGACGTCAATCTCGACAGTATAGAATTGAACTCATTCACATGATCTGTAACACACGCACCCTCTCGCATCTTCGTATTAACCAGTGGACGAATCAGAAATACCTTGTTCGATGCCGATGGCTTCTCGTACATGTTTGATAGCGCCTATATCAAACCATACGTTGTCTTCTCGTTCACGATGTTATACGCAACGTTCTTCGCCAGCAAGTTTCATTCTGCATGGTCCATCGCATCCGGCTTTCTCTCTGCCAGAGGAAGTTGTAGCTTCTTCTAATACAGATAATCTTCGATCTGCATCTTCCAGAAACCGAAATCGTTCCCATCAAACCGAAATCGTTCCCATCAAACTTGTCGTTCCCATCTTCCAGACTGTTCACGCGTGTACTGTTCATTCGCGTACTGTTCGCCTGCTGTCGGAACAGTGTTGTCGCGTCGGAACAGTGTGTCATCCAATTCCTCGATCTCGATCTCGTCTTCAATCTTGCTCTGATACTAATTGTTGGGGTATTGATCGAGATCTCAAACGCACACACGCAATTCCAAAACAGTAAAGCGAAACGATGAACACAAAGATTTAACGTGGTTCAGTCAATTTGACCTAATCCACGGTCGTACCAGCACAAGGAAATTCACTCTGATAATCAGGATTTATAATTACAGGGTATTTATAACCAAACACCCAACTTGGGCAAAAAAAAACCATCACCCAACTTGGGCCAAAAGCCCATTCAACAACGAAACCCAAATCAGTCTCCACAACTCAACAGTTGGGTGTTTTTTTTCTCTTTTTTCGTGGAATATGACGACACCTTGCATTTCTCTTTTGCTCTTAATCTATGATGCTTTGTGATTGTTGCTCTGATTTGGTGAGATTCAGTGCTTCCTGTGTTCTACTATGTGTAATGTGTTGGGTCAGATGACATCCTGATATAAACATCTGGGTTGTTGTTGTGTTTGCTTCGGTATGTTGATTAAAACCTTGATTTACTCCAGAAAAATCACATCGATTTATTTGGTTTTACACAGACGCTATGTGTCGAGCGACATGAGTTGGCTATAGCATACTATAATGTGGGACTTTTGTGATGTGTGGTATACATTCCAATTGTCAAAAAGCAATGCGCCCAAGAAAAGAAGATGAATGAAGCAATACTGGAAAGGTACATATCATTTTGTGTTGTTTCTCATGAATTTTCATTTTGTGCTGTCTATCCATGAATGCTTGATAATGAAGCCAAGGAAGAGAGGGCTAGGTGGTGGCTTCCGCTCATTGAAGTTTTGGGCACCACATCGATCCTATGGCAAATGCCATGACTTTTGGTACATATTAGCTGTGGATTGTTTGGCTATATCTTTCGCACGCATAATGGGTAATGCCTCGAACAAAGACTTACACATGAAGTGCCTATTCTACTAGAAAAAGTAGTCGATATTGGGATCAAGGATGTGTGATTTCTTTTAAGTTTAGAACATGAGTGTACGTATATCCCAATTGGGCATTGATGACCAAAGCGGAAAAAATGCACAAAAGATGGTTTGCCGATAGGTCAAGCTAGCTGTGAAGGTTGTTGGTTGCCGAGTGCCGACCATCTTCGTTTATGTTAGAAAGGGCAAAAAATATTGCCTCTGACATGTTCTAGGAGCTTTTATTCGTCTTTGTTACTCTTTATATCGTCACATTCTTCCATTCAATATAGGAGTAATTGTGATATAGGTCCTCCGAAAATCATATGGGATTTAAAGATGGGACTGAATATAAATGTGTAGTAGAATTTGAACCATTGATTTCGTATTGACATGTCAAAAATTCGACCTCACAGTACACCCAAAACAAGACAACAATGAAGATAAAGAAGGTACTCGACCAATTTTACACGTTACTACATCTTTGAAAAGACAACGTAACAAATGTTCAACACATAATGTTTTTTTTCATAATAATTATTATTTGAATGATTAAAATAAAGATAATAAAATATCCTATACGATGATCTTCTGAGTTGAATTAGTCTGGTTTTTCTACATGATAGGAGCCAACACATTTGAATAGGATACATGTTGGCGGCTAATTATGGTGGCATGACAATTATAGAGAAAGTAAGTTTTGATGATTTGTCACTTCCCTTTTTTGGTGTGGCCCAAAAGTATAAGACTTATGGGCTCCAAAGTTAATGGAAATATAACGAAATTCATTAAATGGCATGGACTTATACCGCATTCGGAGCACTGATTTTGCTACTTTCTTTGTACAAAACTGTTTAAAGCGTTGTCAAACATCTACATTAACACATGATTGTAAGCTTTGAGCTTTAAGAAAAATAAAGAAAAAAAGTCATACTTTGGCTTCCTAGTGTGAAACTAGGTTGTTTGGTTTAGGGTGAATTTGATACGTGGAAATTTGGAATAAATAGAAATGTTTGTCGATTTAGTCAATGATAGTTCACAAATGCCTAACTTCATGGACTATCAAGAGAGTGCAGAGTACATTGATGTTAGTACAGAGACTAATAGGAACTCTGATTATCAAGATAAGGTTGCACAAATGACAAATTAAGTTTTCGCGTACCAAAGGTATATAGAACTATGAAAGCTTAGGTTATAAGTATTTAAGTATTTGTTTCTCATGAAAGGTCTAGTTATAAGGAATTTGTTGTATATCTAAATAAAAATTAATTGCAATAATTTATTTATACGTGAAAGATGATAAAAATACTAGCTGAATATGAATTCAGAAAAACATTGGATAGGCTTTGACTAATCTTGTACCTTAGTCTAAATATCTTGGTATATATCTTTTCAATTCACTTTTAAACCTATTTTTTGCTATTTAAATGAAAAGTATAAAGCATGTTGCCATGTTCCATGGCTACTTGTAGTTCATCTGTTCATGTGGGATTTTTTTTTCTCCACTTATGTCATGATCAATGCTCTCTCCCAAAACGCAATTATTTGCGAAGTGGATGAAACATCTGATGCATGATCATATGAAAAGAAAATCTAAAATGCGAATCATCAATCACACCAATCAATCTTTTACGTTGTCAATACAGAAAATATGTTGTACGGGCAAGGAGTTGAGGCAATGTTGAATGTAATTAAGTTTAATAAATACTAATTTGTATATTTTCTTAATAATAGTATGAAAATATATATGCGAAAACTGTTTTATACGGGTAACTCTAAGTTACTGGGATACCTTAAAAATGAATCACTCAGTCTACACTTTATCACAGGAGGGAGGTTTTAATATAATAAATTAATTTGGTGGTTTTAATTACGTACGAGATCCATTGTGGTTTAGATGTACATATAATTGTTGACACTAGAATTTCAACTCCAAACTTAATTTCCAAAACGAAATTGGAAAATTAAAAATCATTTAAGAATGAAGTCAATGATTTGATACATGGACACTGTTAGAAGCAACATTGCTTGTGCATTATCCCTTTGAAAATTCACTTTCTTTGGTGAGTTTTGTGTGATATGGTGATTCATCCCCTATGTATCTCAATGTAGCTAACATGAAATTGTTTACAAAAAGACTGTCGATGAGAATGTAAATGGCAAATCATTTGGATGACCATCCTTCCTACAATAAAGATATCGTGCATTTCAATCGTGGATAATATATGTTGAATAAACATTAATATTTTAACTCGTAGGCCGTAGCATCATTCTTCTTCATCATATATATTCCATTAAATTTTGGTGTCTCAGGACATGTCTCTGTTTTTCTCTATATGACCTTATGACAGATATATCATGTCAATATTCACGTAAAATTAGCCGTATTCTTATACTAAGGCAAGTAGGAATATTAACGTACCATTCACATTATCTTAGTATACATGGAATCAATTTGCTAAAAGTGAAAACGACTACTCATTCTACCACAAATTATTAAAAACATGAAGAGGGTCATGACACCAAAACCCCTCAAACTCAAAAAAGCTTGCTAGCTAGCAAGCAAAAGCCATTTCCCTTTTCCTCATACAAAGCTTGGTTTTACACATATCATTCTCCTATAAAACCAACCTTGCTACATCAAATCCAACACAACATTTTCATCTTCAGACCATCATATAGACAAAGGCGACCCAGTCAAACCATAGTCGTGCCGTTTCTTGGTACTCGAAAAGAGATCTTTAACATGAAGAACAAGCAAGTGGTGGTAAGAAGAGAGTCATCTCGTAGGAGGACGAGGAGTTGCATCTCCTCGACGACGATCAAGGAAGTTAGGTACGGAGAATGCCAGAAGAATCATGCTGCGAGCATTGGAGGGTACGCCGTGGATGGATGTAGGGAGTTCATGGCGAGCGGAGAAGAAGGGACTAGCCGCGGCCTTGTTTGTGCCGCTTGTGGTTGCCATAGGAATTTCCATAGGAAGGAAGTTGATATTGAGGTTGTTTGTGAGAGTTCTTCTCCTTGATCAGCTTTACAAGTCATGTAAATTAATACACAAACTCAAAGTTATATATAGTCATTTTTTCAAGGGGAAGCAAGTCTTTGTTTATTCATTTTAGTTTTTTTGGTTTATTTTCGGGTGCGTAAGTGGGATTAACAGTATGATTCATCATTCCTTTTTGTTATGTTTTTGTTTGTGTCAAACTCCGGAAGTTGGGCATGAGTTTGAAAGTCGGGCCGAGCTTCTTAGGCCCAGGTATGAATTCGATGGATCGGATGATTTAGGCCTTGGTCCAAACGTGGAAACCTACACAAATCAAAAACAACAAGTTTGATTAGTCGGATCCGAGATGAAATCCTCCGGGATGGGTTTAGATGCCTAAGTCAGTATTTATAAAGTACTATTCACCCTTTCAATTTTGAACATTTGTCACCACCTTATAAGGTGTACGATTTAGCTACCCGTGAGGTACCACTTGGTTTTTTCTAATAACCTATTGGTTTAATGGCGTTAGGCCTTTACTCCATATAATCATAATTATTTTACACCAACAATTTTATTTCGTTGAAATACGTGTAAATGCAAACATGAAAGCATATTGGTGTATTAGTTATAGATTTTGATTATTGTATTGATTGAGGTTCAAGAATGCGCGATTGATATATACTCCCTACTTTCAAAAGTAATAGCAACATAAATATCATGCATAAGAATTAATGTGTGTGTTGATTTTTACTTAAAAATAACAATATATATTTGGAATTGTGTGGTGGAGAGGAGAGGAAGAAGAAAAAAAGAAAAATGATAATACAATGTGATGATTTGATATAAAATGAAAGTAGGGATATATGAATAATTTTGATAGAATTTTTTTTATGATAGTGTTATAATTTTTTATGTATGAACAAATATTAAAAATTGTTGAATTTATCTTGAACCCATTTTTTGATATTTGGTAATTAGACAATGATATGTGAGTGATATATTTGACTAGTCTTTTGATGTTGTGTGCACGAGTTATCCACGGGAAGTTGCTTGTGGCCTCTTATATACTTCCCAATATAAATTTATCTACTCCCTCCGGGTAAATTTAATTTGTTATGAGATCATATATATGTGTTGAATTTTTATGAAATTTGATATTTTTTTTTAAAAACCTAATGGAACTTGTCATAATAATTGAGAGAGAAAGTATTAAGATGTATAATAATAAAACATGATTGATTTGATTTTTTTATTAATTTTTTTAAAAAAACTTATAAATATATTTAAATAATAAAAAAAGTGTTACATTTATTATTAAACGGAGAAAATATTTTGAAATATACCAACCTAATAGGCTTCTTGAAATTGTTTTGAGAACGGCTAACAGATACATTCAATCGAGACTATTATTTTGTTTGAGATTACGTAACTATATTAAGTCATAAATTTTTCTGGAAAAGCTTGATGATATTATATAGTAATTATTTTATGATGGAGACCGGAATAAATTCCATGATAGAATTTAATTGGAATCCACAATGATGATATATATAGTTGTTATTGACAGATGGATTGGTCCCCGTACAAGCTCATCGATGGTGATTTAGAAAAAGATGTTTCATGTGAAAAACAGAATCAAATTCAATAATAATAAAAAAACAACGCTATAAAAAATCCAATAATTAATTTTGTATTCATATAATATTATCTTCATATTAAATTAATTATAATAGTTTGATCCGACACGTAATTTTATATGTATGTTGAATTTTTATGAAATTTGATGAAAAAGAATATCTTTTTTTAATAATAGTGAAAAGTAAGTAAGGTGAGAAGAAATAAGATGATAAGATAGTTTGATTATATTAATATACGATATGATTAAATCCAGAGTATGATTAATTAAATCAAGAGTAGGTTTTTTAATTTTTGGTAAAAAAATTTTAAAACTTAAAACATAGATGCTCTGAAATTAATCTTTTTTGCTATTGGATTTAATCTTTAATTTTTAAATATAAATTCATTATGAAATAAGAAAACAATAAAAGTATTGTAATTAAATTAGGTCGGAGTGAGTAATAGTAAATTAGAGTATTTTCTCTGTCCCAAAAAAAGTTATAACCGGTTGACATGAAAAGAAAATTTATGTGTCTATTGATTTTAATTGTAAATATTCTTTTATCCTTTTAACTTGTTGAGTGAGAGGAATGAGAAAAAGAAAAGAAGAAAAAAAAAAGTAAAGAAATGAATTGATGTAATATAAAATAAAAAACATGGATATTTTGATATTTTTATAAAAAAATATTATCAATTAGGATAAGATTCTAATTTATTTAAGATATTATAATATTAAAAATGTTATAATCAGGAGGAGGTATGATTTTATAGTAGGATGTCAAATTATCACTTGCAACTATCCACGATACAATTTTTATGCAAATACGGGCCTTGAGGGTCCTTACTCCGATCGCAATGAGCCGAAAAGCCCAGAAATGAGCAGAAGAGAGTCCCAACATCCCCCAAAGTGAATGAACCAACAAATCTCAAGTTCAACAAATCACAACGACGACCATCCAAGTATTCCTGTCGTGGGCAGATTCAGGATACGGAGAGTAATATCGAGCTTAGGTCGTCGACTAAAGATCACCGCCGCTTCGCCACTAGACAGTGGAGGGTCAATATGGACCCTAAGCTCAAGAAAATGGCCCAGAAGTCCAAGCTAGAACAGTAATCCGATCTCACCATGAAACTTCGCTGAGTTTGGACTCAGCTCAACTCACCAAGCCCAATCTTCACCAAACCCTAAACCGATCCGCCGGCGTCGCCCGTTGATTTCCGGCATCCGCCGCCGCATCTCCGTCCCCTTCTCATAGACCGTTCAATTCTTGTCCGGTAAGTGAAACACGTCTCTTTCTTCTTCTTCTTTTTCGCCTGAATTTTCTCCAACTCAACGTATAATAACAACTCCCCAGGTATGCCTTACAAACAGGGTCTGTGGATTTTGAGTGAGGATATGTTTGTGCATATCGGAAACAATCTCTTTATTGCTATACAGCATAAATAAGACTAGTACAGTTTGTCTTTCTCGGACCATGTCCATTGACAAGATTATCCCTCACCAGACCATGCCCATTGACAAGATTATTTGGGGGTGGTTGTTGTTGATGATAATTGTCTTTGCATATTTTGAGCACGGATTGGGATGGGATCCACGGCCGTTGGACTCCCAACAGCACTTGTACAGTACCGTTGGATTAAAGTTTGTTTGATGGTTTAGGGTTGTTTTTGTTTTTTGATTAGGTTTTTTATGGGTTATTTTTATCATTCTTTTCGTGGTAACAAAATTTCAAACATTTGAGTGAAAGGTGTGAGAAAAAGAAAAATGAGATGGGATGATGTAATATAAAATAAAAGAACAGATATTTGATATTTTGTAGTAACAAAATTTCAAATATAGTTATTTTCAAATATGTCTGATTCCAGATCTTCATGGGATGTATCATCAACGATTATCTCGGCATTATTTTTATGGACTTATCCTTTCAAATTGTATGTGGGTGCATTGTTCCCTGTAATACAGCATATCTTTGGTATGGTAGAACTGATGATGCTTGCTATACAATAAGGGCAGCGTCGAAATGTGAACCTCATGCCTACATCAGGTGAATAACAGAATGGAGATGCAAACAGGGAAGTAAAAATTAAGAAAGCGTTATCTATAGATCCAGAAACGTTTCTTGCAAAGGATCAGAAAAGGACTAAAATGATCTATATGTTTGTCAGGACAAGCATCATCAAGTTCTATGTTCTCTAATTACTGTGATGTTGTAAATGTGAAGACGAAGTCGAGTAGGAGACATGATTTCCTGTTACCATTAGAGCTCGGCCTTCATCAAAGGAAGCGCAAACTATCCAGGTGGACACATGAAGAGACAGGCTCCCCGAGGCCCAAAGTACCTGAACTCTTCACTTTCAGCTGCAGGCACCATGTTGTAGTTGCCTCTTCGATCAAAGATCATGTCCTGGTCGTTGGAATGACCCGATTATGAATAGGATCAGATCCTCTTCTGACTCTTCTTTTGCTCGAAATATACTCGTCGAACGGCATTGGCCTTGCAGATGCAGGGGAAGGACCAATATTAGCATACAGATTTTTTTTTGTCGACGATGCTTCCAAGGTATGCAACCTTGTTCTCAGTGCAAGACCTATGCTTGTTAAATCACCTGATGCCTCGTGTGGTTGAATAGCGACGCATCTTATGAAGAAGAGAATGATCCCCGCCTTATAGGCCGAAAAACCCATGTCTTGTTACTTGTATGATGAGGACCAAGAAGAAATGATTGATGTTATATCTGGTTTTATTGGGAAATGCCAATCATCAGCAACTGGCTATAGAAGCAAGATATAAAGCTAGTTTAGAAGGAACTTTGTCAAGGTTTGAACAGAAAAGGGAGAAGATGTTGGAACAAAACATCCTTGGGAGAAGTCAAGCATCTTTTTTGAAGTGGTACCCTTGACATCTGATATTATTTGTATTTTGCTCTTTTTGGACCAACCCGAATGATCAACTCCTTGTTTCTTGATCTCTCTTTCCATATAATTTGGCCATCATGGCATATTTGTGCCTAAGATATGGGTGAGGAACAAAAGTGATGCATTGTAGTGTAGTCGCTTGGAACCACCATGATGTTTGAGCTTGGCTCGTAACTTCGTGACTAGGAGAACGACCAATGTTAATATTTTGTTGAGAGTTTAACCGGTTTCAATATTTGTTATTTTAATGGTTACTATTGAAAATTGTGATTCGTGAGAGACTTGTTGGCTATACCTTAAGGATGAGAGAAACTTAAAGAGGTACTTACAAATTATTTATCAACAGAACTGAACATCGAAATTCAGAGCTAGTTTAACAGGTTATAAATGTCACAATAGCAAGTGCAAAACCAAGGCTTCTCTTTTTATCCCCATTGATCTCAAAGATTGTCTGCTTGATCCTTGGCAAGGTAAAAAGAAGGGTGATGGATAAAAGGGGATCACAATTGAGTAGAAGAGAGCAATTTACAGCAAGATCAGCATGCATGAGATGAAGTAAAGGGGCAATAGCAAAGAGGCAAAATACACTCTCACAAAGAAACATATCCAAAGTGAAAATCGATGTTTTGAACCAATTTTCACTCTCAGAACTCCAAGCTCATATCTCTTATGTAAATTGGAGGCTTGGTTTCTTGTGCATGAGCTTTCTCCTTTTTATACTTTAGTTTGGGGCTTGTTCTCCTTTGTTTTTTTGGAAGCTTTGGAGCTTCTAATTTCATTCAAAAAAGCACTAAAGATACCAGATGATCCTTTTTTTCCTTCCATGTTTGGCCTCTTCAAGCCCTTTCCCTTATCCGAGTGATGTGCTTCGTTGTCGTGCCTTGGATATGAATTGGACAAACTTATCAACACTATCGAATCTGATACAATCCATGTTACTCGAGATCTGTACCTTTTACTCCCTCTCTTCCATGATAGTAGTATAAGAAACATGTTGATCAATTCGCGGATTTATATATATATTGAATTTTTATGAATTTTGATGATTTTTTTTAATGGTAATAAGGTTTATTGTATCAGTTACGAAAGAAAATAATAGATGTATTGTTACGGATGATAATTATTTTGTTGATTTTAGATGAAAAGGTTACTAAAGGAAGTATATTGTCTATATTTTTTAGACGATCCGAATAAACAATGGTTGCCTATATTATAAAATGGAGGGAATAACATTGAAATACTAGTACTCTTCAAGTTCATGAATTCAACCTATGATTTGTCACTTCAACAAGAATCTATTTACTCCTTCGTTCCAAAATAAATGACACAGATTGATTGACACGATATGTGTGTTGAATTTTTATAAAATTTGGTAAAGAAATAATATTTTTTTATGATAATGCAATTATTATAAAATTTATAAAGTAAGATAATTGATGTACTTAAGTTTGATTGATTTTATATTTATTTATATAAAATATTTTCAAATAAAATATGTTATAATTATTATAAAACATAAAAAATAAATATTATATTTATTTTGAGACGGATGTAGTAACATTTTAAATGGTGCATTATCATCAAGACAACCAAAACTGACATAAAATCGATCTAACGACATGGTCGGCCAAGCTAGTCAATTAATTACTCTGATCAACGCAAGTTTTACCTGAAACATAAACTATGAGAATCGTGACGGTAGATACACCACACACCCCAACAAGGAACTGTTAGTATAAGTTACCCATATTCAAATTTCTCCGCCCACAATACCCTCCCCTTTTTTTCACTTTAGCTTTCCCTTTCATTCCATTTCGTTCTTTCAAGCTTGCAGGCCGTGCTTCTCTCATCGGTTTACGTAGAAAGCTACCCTTAGCATTCGAACAATAACGTTGCTTCTTGCTTACAAGAAACTACTAAATGTAAGACAACATGTTGAATTGTTTCAGATAATTTATACTGAAAAACGAACAATAAAGTGAGCAAGAAGCACTGAATACCCAACAAACAACAGCCTGAATGTCGCCATAATGATATTAGAATGAAGGAACCACCCAGGTGAAACTTTAAAAATGCACAGTTACACAAGTGTTGCACAGAATACATGAATAACCAGAGCTCTTCAAACAGCTCCACGACTGGTTTAACAAAGTACAAAGGAAACAACAGAAAGTACCACGAGCTCCACGATCCACATTGATTAAATTTAAACAATCCACATTGATATGAACAAATAGACCGCTTCATGCCCGCTCCACAAGGTAAAAATATTGATACAAGAGTTCGAGTTCATACAAGCAACAAATCATCTGCGAGCTTAGAGTACCAGGATATGAGATACTATTGAAGTATCTCTTGACGATGAACCGGTGCAGGTCCAGGTGCAATCGTCACTTGCAGCCCGCTACTTTGTCCAGTATGTAACACATAAGCAACTTCTCTTGCTGCCAGTGCCGCCTCTTCCTGAAAAATGAAGAATTTCAACACATGGAAAATAATAATATGTTTAGCACTTGCTTATAATGTTTCTTTGTCAGCAAAAATGCAGGTAGTTTTGATCAGTTTGATTTTTTTTTTCCCGAAGGACAGAAGCTAGCATTGGTAAATGAAAATTTATATGGTTTCTTGAGAAAACTAAGGGAACAAATAGATCCTACTAGCGACTCGACACGAACTCATGAAGCCACAGAAACTCTGCTATCTCATGTTTCATACGAACTACTTGCCGTTTTTGTAATATGAAATCCCCTTGACTCAATCTAAACCTTTCTCCCACAAACAATTACAGGGTCGTTGTAATTGTGTCTCTCATTTAAGCATTTCTTCCTTAATTTCCCATTCGATGTCGATTGTCTCGCCATGCTGGCATGTCAGCTTCAATTGACAACATTTTTCCCAAATGTTCTCCGATGATGTAAGTGCATTGCTCTCTTGCAACACTTCTTCCTATGTATCGCCTCACTATTTGTCAGCTTTAATCGTACATCAATCCTTATCGCTTATTAGATAAGTATCTCTTTTTGCCATATAAAGCATGGAAATCCACAAAAGCACCATGAAATGAAACAAGTTGCGCTTATAACAGCATCAGTAGGTTATGCCGCAATCCAGCAGAACTGCTCTCCTCTTAGATACTTAAAAATTTCGGGAAACATGAAGTGACCGTCAACCATGCCACCCGTCTATTTTTCTTATGCAACTGTCTTCTATCGAACATATTTCCATCCTATCATCCATTTCAACCGCAGCTCCACTTGGTTTTCATGGATCCATCATCGCAAAATGCAAACCAATGATCTGGCCACCTCGAGATCATCAGATGACAAGAACGGCAAAAAAACAAGGACTACTGTCATCCACCACAAATCACTGGAGATTCTCATTTGACCCCTCCCTTTTTGGTGCTACTGTTACCTATCTGACTGTCCTGTTTCTCGCCCATAATGGTGTTGAATTTCTGTTTCTCTTACATAGGAGCCAAAAATGCATCACTCATGCCATATACAAGCAAAGGTGTGGTAATTTCATCAACTAGGATGCACGAACCTGGCTTCTTCTCCTTCTTTGCAGTATACTGATCGCCCATGCCATAATGTAGCAAGGGAGAAGAAATCCAGCAGCACGAAGCAAGAAAATCTGTCGAGAAACAAGCCATATTCGACGATTAAGAGTCAAGATCATGCAGGAGAATAACTAGTAGAATATAATTGCGTGTTACTGACAGAGAAGAAAGCGGAAACATCATCATCTCCGTCGGGGTCAGTCAGTGCTAGAGCATGTCTCAAGAGCAGAAGTGCCATTAGCTGCAAATAAGAAAGGTCAAGAATTACACCACAATCTAAGTTCAGCAACCTCCTCATGGAATGTACATTCTAAAGAACCGATGTTTCAAGAAAAAAATGACGGAACATACAACTAGAGCAGCAGAGCGGAAAAATGCTCTGCCACTGGCATTAGAGTCTGCATATTCATCATACTCAGCTTCCAACAAACGTTGTTCTGCTGCTATTGCCAAAATGCGAGGATCATTCAGGTCCACAGGTGCACCAGATATTGTCCAGGCCGTACTGTATCCAAAATATTGAATCAATACAACTGAGCACTGAGTCTCAAGAGAAGCTACATTCTTACTGGAGTACTTGTTCATAATGATATATGAAACAGACTTTTCAGTAACAGGTAGCAACAGAAAGTCATAAACCAGAAGTGAATAGATAAAATACAAGCACCAATTCGATATTTGTAAACTTGCCTGATGTCAATTGTCGTCTCTTCCGGACGAGATGGAACAGTATAACCAGATTTGTATGGCTGCAGGAAAAAAAGGTCTTGAACTTAGTAGACCAAGCAATTAATGGTACAACTCATAACTGAAATTGTAAGAGTTTGAAACCATTTATATACTGTTGAAACCAAAAAGGACCAAATGCCAAGGCTCATGTTCAGTCACAAGTGAGTTTGAAAGTGAGAATTTACTACCCACACTTTCCCCAAAGGCGAGGGACGTTTCAGGCAAACAATTATGTCCTTAAGAGTTGAGACTGCGCTTGGACCCACATTGGATTAGAGGAATTATCAAAAATTTCTTTCAAGAAAAAGCCTGTTATTGATTCTGTCAAATACACGTTTTTTGTCTGTTATGTGAAAAAAATAGATGGGAAAGCAAAACCAGTATTTTGTTTTTGACCTAAAACCCCAATCATCCTCTTTCAACACTTGTCTCACCTGTTTAGTGTTGGTAAGTGGTGTTAAGAGTATTCTAGCAACTGAGCATCACTGGGCACATTGTGGCTACTTAAACTGGATTGGAAGAAGGTATCCACTAATATATCGTGACATGAAACATGCTCTATCCTACACATGAGGGGTGCCTATCAATCAGCAGCATTTATTTTAAATAATGAAGCCGAGCACAGACAATTGGTAAATCATGGGAGCCAGTAAAGAGTGATCGCAAACCTGATGACAGATCTCGCAAGTAGCATTCCCTTTCTCGTTGATCCACTTTTGAACACATTTCCTATGAGCAAACTGAAACATGAGCGAAGCTGTTAGTCAGGAACAACAAAAATCCTACGACAAAAAAATGTGATTGCAAAACCTTCAAGCTGCCACAGCATGCACAAGGGTCTTCCAAATTATTCACACTATCCTCCTCCTGGCATATGCGACATTCTACAACCTGTAAAAGCCGCTCAGTTTCATCGCAGCCATCAGGCACTTCCAACTTATCATCTTCAACAACCAAGCTCGAGGAAGCAGCAACTTGATGAACCGATGTACCATCACGTGTAGATCCTGAGAAATCAGCTGCTCGTGATGGTTGTAACATTTCAGGGATGATGAGATCATCAACTGGCAAGATCAGATGGTCACCCATTGTTCTTCCAATAAGCTCTGCATCAGCAAAATGAAATCATGAAAACCTGAACAACAACAATAGACTACAGGGAATAGATACGATTAACTTGCAGTGAATGGCAGCTCCAAAAAGTCGAATTCTCTTCAAAGAAAAACACTCAAGCTAATCCCACAAACTGGTAGATACTTAAATCAACAATCTTCCATTGGGCGGGTATAAGGGCCTTACTGTTCTACTGGTTTTGGCATCAAATGAAACCTCAACCCCAATAGTTCAAGCCATAGTTATCGAATTCTTTGATCCCCTTTTATTCCCAATGCTGGGAACACCACCAGTAGTTCCCATTGAAATTTATCCCACAAGCAATGTTCCGCATATAAACATCAAGTAACACATATCAATACTGGTGACTTTAGTTCAGAAACTCTGTTAACAAAAAGCTTGTAAATTCCAACCCCAATTCCCCTTTGGTTTGTACGAGTGCATTAACAAGAAATGAAAGAAAACCGAAGCACCATCGAGAACAAACTTTTAATCCAAAAGGGTAATCAACCCTTTAACAGGATATGAATCATCAAAACCATGAACAAGAATAATCATATTTGATCAAACCATTCAAAGTCCTCAAAACCACGTAACCCTAGACCACACAAGAGCACAAGTGACATGACATCAACCAACAACATCAAAACCCTTGAATTCCTGACAACAACAAAAAAAATCACCAAAAGGGCAATCAACAAACTTCAAACACAAAGCAAAAAGCACACAAATTTCACAATACCCAGATACAATCTTCAACTTCTGAGCCTTTCTTGGCCTTCCTTGACCCAAAAATATTATGGGTTTTTGTCAATTTTGGTGCTTTTGCAATTGCAACAAGGATTATTGCAATGAAATCAACACGAGGAAGCTGCTCAGAAATGGGTTAATTTTGGGAGAAATTGTGTTGAATGAGTAGTTGATTTTGCCTGATAATGATTTGGTTGTGAAAATGAAATGCATCATTCTGATGACTTTCTTGGGGTGCTCGTGTTTGACCAGACAGGAAACGTAGGTTTAGGTCTGCTATAAATTGTGTGCTTTGGTGGTGTAAACGTTAAAGGTTTATTTTCTTATTACACATAAATATTTTTATATTATAATCTTAAAAATTAATATTTCTATATTTTTTATTCAAATTACAATCTCAAATTTTCACATGAATACACATTACAACGTTAAAAATTTATATATCCATATTATCTGTTCAAATCGTTTTGTTTTGGACAACTTTCAAATCAAATATCTATGTTTTGGATAACTTTCAAATCAAATTTTAGATATTTTCATGTTACGATCCCAAACCTTAAATATTTTCATGTTGCAAATATATAAAAAAACCATATTTTTCATTTGCAGTTTTGATTAATGATTGTTTTAAATCTTTTTATCAACTTTAATAGAATAATTTTTGGGGAAAAGGAATATCATGCTAACATTATGTATTGTTTGAGATTAATAGAAGAAGGATATTAAATGATTTGAAAATTTCAAAAATAAAAACAATTTAAAAAGAAATCTTCATCCTTGGATATGCTTGAACAACACACAAGTTGTATGTTGCTAACGACGAATTCCTTTTTTTTCATAATTTTTTTATTAACTATAATGGTTTGATTACGGTTACAGATTCTAGAAATCCAACCTATTGGAAACCAACAATTTAATTGAAGCCTAACCGATCAATATGTCAATGGTTGGATGTTTCTGGAGTCTTGATTTTCCCTATTTTATCCTCCTCCCTTAATTAAAAATGTAATTTGATTTCTTTTTTACCCTCGTTATATAATTATACATTCTGTGCATAATATACTTACAAATATTGTGTTCTATGATGTCAACGATCTTGGAGGACTATATTGACTTTTTAACAATATAAGTTTGTATGTAATTGTATAGACATATAAAAAAAAATTTGTTTCTGAAATTTTTCATAGTTACAAAAAATTTGCTCAAATAAGATATTGTAAACATTTGGAAGTTCAAAATGCATCTCGGAGAGTTACAATATTTAAGTTCTAGGTTATAATATGAACTTATATATAAGATTATAGGTTAAAAACACAATAGGTTTGATACAGTCTCCTTAGGGTTTTCCTAAAGGACAGCAAAGTCTCCATCAGAGAGTATCGTTAGGAGATAGAGCTTGTGTATCTCGATGGTACTTGTACTTCACCTTCCACAACGCAAGTGGCTATCTTCGGAGATGATCTCCGGAGATGCTATGACTAAAAATGACAATATGGTGGAACTGTCAGAGTTTGGGGAACACCCTGATAGTCCGAGCCCTTAAAGATTTATTGGCGAGGGGAGTTCCCAAACTTATTTTCCTCTATGAGACGAGATTAAGACAAGCTGATTTAGGATGGGTAAAGAGAGAGATCTGGCTTGAGAATGGTGTGGCATTGGAGAATGACAATGAAAAAAGAGGCCTAATGCTCTATGGAGGGAGGGTCATTAGGTTAGGGTTCGGTTTATGCCGAGATATTTCATAGATGCTAAAATTGAGGGTAATGATTCTTGGTTTGCTTGGTCCTTTACAAGCTTCTATAGTGAACTAGTGGCTTCTATGCTGAAATTTTAAGGGAGCTTGCGACGAAGACGAGCCTCCCATGGGTATTCGAAGGTCACTCTTACTAGAAGATAGAGTAAGTTTAGCAGTTCCTCGATGGATCACTTTAACTGATGCACCATTTGTCACGATCATCGTCTCAGATGCATCATTCTTTTCTTTCAGCATTTTTTTATCATTACAAACATGACAATTAGCTTCAGAGTCTAGTCACAAGTCAGAAATGTCACAACCGGCCATACCATTTCAAATCATAACAATTAAACCGACTAGCTTAATTTTACCAACCACCGTATTGACTTTCCTTCTTAGATATGCTAGGCTTATCAGGTTTGTTCTTCTTCAGAAGTCTACACTCATTTTGCAAATGGTCCCACTTGTCACAGTTGTGACACTTGTCTCGAAACTTAATAATAGATTTCTTGGCAGCTACATGTTTAGGCTCATTTTTAGTTGGTTTGAATTGTACTCAAGAATGCCTCTTAAATGTTGTCACAGCTTTAGTAGAAAGATCTGACAGCGGACTAACTCCAAGTTATTCCTAATGTAATTCTCATCTTCGATTCTAATAAATCGCTTGAGATCATCCACCTTCATCTGAGTTTTCTTCGAATACATCTCAATCTTGTAACATTAATTTTACCATAGTCGTCGCCGTTGCCTATCTTCAATCCCCCGATCCGTAATCACACACTTGCCTCGAAACTTGATTTCTTGGCACCTATATGTTTGGGCTCATTTTTAGTTAGTTTGGATTGCACTCAAGAATGCCTCTTAAAAATTATCACAAAAGATCTGACGGCTGACTAACTCCAAGTTACTCCTAATTTGATTCTCATCTTCGATTCTAATGAATCGCTTGAGATCATCCACCTCCATCTAAATTTTTTTCCTCATGCATCTCAATCTTGAAACATTAATCCTAACCATAGCCGCCGCCGTCGCCTATCTTCAATCCCCGATCCGCAACCGCCACCAACCCAACACACACCACCACTGCTGCCTTCTCAGTCGAGAACCGCCGCCACTGTGGGCATCTCGCCACCCATCCCGCCGTGTTTCCCCTTTCCCCTTTGCTTTCAATTCACATCTCTCGTTCGCCGGAACTTTCCTCAGCAACGCCATCGTCGCTTGCTTTGCCGGGCCTTTTGTTGCCTGATTTTGGAAATCGGCTGTGTTATTTGGGGTTTGCTTCCTTGATTTTCAATTGAGAGAAGAGGGAAAGCTTGCATTTTGAGAGCATTTGAGAGAAAACTCTGGCTTGAAACATAATAATATATTTAGTTTGAAATATCAAAATTGAATATCTCTTAATTAATATTTATAGAAAAATAGATTTACAATAATAAGATATTTTTATAAATACAAAATACAAAATACTTTATTTATCATCGAACATCAAACTATCAAACTTATCTTTATAGCTTGATATATTATTAATCCTAATATTTCTTAACAACACCAACGGAACCTGAGCCAACAGAACCACCGAACCCCACCGTCTCCTCGGTGAGTGCCAAGCGACGTTGAACGGAAAGTGGAGGAAGATGAGGGTTGAAGATTGTCTCATTACTTTTACTGGGTTGCGCCATCACTGGCCGACCAATGTTGATCTCGACGGATGTACGTTTACTACGCCTACTTGCTCAATTTTTTCCGTGCATTGATGCGCTTTTGAAGTGTGGGGTGTTAGTTTCCCGCATCCATTGTGGAGGCAAGGTGATGGTATTTAAAGGGATTGTCAGCCCTGATTGTCAAGACATGTCTGTGCGGGCGGTTGTTGGCAAAGCTCAAAGCTGACAAGGCGAAAGTGGACAATACCGTGATTTGGATATATCGTGTGTAAATGACTCGGGCTTGTTTTGTAATGCTATTCAACAATAGTCAAAGTCTGAAACAAAAGCAAGTAATGTAAAGATATTGATGTGCTACATGATATGCTTTGTAATGTTATCTTTATGTTCTTGTGGGTGTTTCAGATGAGCATGGCGTACTGCTGGACTTGAAAAGTAAGGGTTCCTTGGATCCTGAGAAGATGTTCGGTGTAGGGATCCATGCATTCAAAATCCGTTATCATCTGACTGATGTTCGGTTGGAAGGTCGGTGCTTCTTCATCATACTGACTGATGGAACTGTCAAGAGGATATAAACTTCAAGAAATCTGTTGATCACATATTAACCGTGCCTAAAAACAGATGGGACCAAAGCATCGGGTGTTGGAGGCCGTAGGCATGGAGATAGAGGCAGAAGATGGGGTAAGGGAGGTGGGGGTGGCCGTGGGAGAGGCGAGAAATTTTGGATATCATAAAAAACGACTATCGTTATGTATCTTTCCTGTGTTCTGACGTAGATAAATTCTATTTATTTGTCAATTTCTATTTTAAGTTCTACTTATATCTATATCTTATGATATCCGAAGCTTCTTGCAACATAATCTGAGATTAAATTCTTTACATGCTCGCTTTGATGCAAGTAAGTTCCAGATCATCCGCGCAGGGGATAAATTAAGTTCCAGATCATCCGTGCAGGGGATAAATTATGTGAAGGCAAATGTGATTCTCATCGCCAACAGGTCCTGTATGCTCTCCGAGCACCCAAAATTCTGCAATATAACACAGATTTGAAGAATGAAGCCTGATCTACGAGACAAAAAGCCTCTATGGTTTTCCAATCCTGCCGACTGACCAGAGGCCAATTGTCAATGTAACAGGTAAAAATATCAGACTTTATGGTCTTATGTAAATAATCCGTTTTATATATACGTTAGGAAATTTTCTTTTGTTTTGGGCACGATTTTCCCCTCCATTTTCATCTTTCGAAAAAAAGAAATGTTAGTTGCAGTAGGTTGGAATATCCAGCAGTTAGTTCATCCAACTCTTGCCCTCAACTCCTTCAATCACTTCAAACTCATGATCCCTCCCTTCCTCAGTTCATTGTCGTGTCATCTCCTCGATTCATTTACCACTCGCCTTTATAAAATCGAACCAAGTTACTCCGAATCATTTTCATCTACACCGCCAAACCATTCAAAAGATGATTATGACGTTAGGTTATTGGGCGAAAATCCTGTCACTAGTTGCTATTGGTATAGTAGGAGTCATCATTGATGGATATGAATGCAAGGTGGTGCAGTTCATCTTCGGGGACTCTTTGTCTGATGTTGGTAACAACAGGTATCTTACTAGGAGCCTGGCCACAGCTGACCTCCCTTGGTACGGTATTGATTTCGGTGATGGCTTGCCTAATGGGAGGTTCACTAATGGAAGAACAGTGGCTGACATCATAGGTAACGTTTCCAGGCTCTATAATACTTCTATTTGTTGCATCACGTTTCTTCATAAACAGTCATAACTAGAGTTCCTTGATGGGCGCAGGTGATGCAACGGGTCTACCTCGGCCGCCTGCGTTTCTTGATCCATCTCTAACAGAAGACATGATTCTGGAAAATGGAGTAAACTACGCATCTGGTGGAGGTGGCATCTTGAATGAAACAGGAAGTTATTTTGTAAGTGAGTAGGATTTTCCTATGTTTTGATATCTTATCATATAAGTGAGATCAGAGCAAACTACTATAGCATCAATGACATGTATTTCTGCTTTTGACAGATTCAAAGACTATGCTTCTCGAAGCAGATCGAGCTGTTTCAAGGGACTCAAGACCTGATACAAAACAAAATAGGCAAGAAAGCGGCAGATGACTTCTTTCAGAAATCCAGATACGTGGTGGCGCTAGGAAGTAACGACTTCATCAACAACTACCTGATGCCAGTTGAGAGCGACTCATGGAAATACAATGACCAGAGCTTCATCACTTACTTGATGGACACTCTCCGCGACCAACTCACAGTAAGAAAGTCTAACGAGTTGATAACCAGAAACCAACAACTAACTCATTCGCTTGGATCATATATCGTTTCAAATTAATATTCCTTTTTGCACAGTTACTTCACCAACTAGGGGCGCGACAGGTTATGGCATTTGGTCTTGGTCCGATGGGATGTATTCCCCTCCAAAGGGAGCTTAGTACATCAGGTGGTTGCCAAACGAAGACAAACCAGTTAGCGCTGAGCTTCAATGAAGCTACAGGCAAGCTGATGGATGAGCTCTTGCAGTCTCTTCCTAATGCAACTTTCAAGTTCGGCGATACCTATGATGTTGTCAATGATGTCATCAGCAATCCCTACAATTATGGTAAGTAATGGAGACAGTATGAGAGTCTAGTCATGATTCTGAGTTATTAGCAATCCCTACAATTATGGTAAGTAATGGAGACAGTATGAGAGTCTGCTTGCCCTAATCGTATGAGAGTCTAGTCATGATTCTGAGTTGTTTGTGTGCGAATTAGACAATTCAACACGATCGTTCTATGTTGATTCAATTATGTTTCTCGCTATAATTTACAGGTTTCAGCAACTCAGACTCGCCTTGCTGCTCCTGGGGGCAAATAAGGCCAGCTCTGACATGTATTCCTCTATCGAAACTATGCAAGGATCGGAGCAAGTATGTGTTCTGGGACGAGTACCATCCGAGTGATTCAGCTAACCAGATCATCGCCAACGAACTAATAAAGAAATTTGGTTTTCTGTCCGGCAATGGATCCGCCGCTCCTTTCTCTGCTCCAGCTCCGACTCCATCTCCTGCTAGCTGAATAATCTGCTGAACATCAGCTCAGATCATGTCAACCTGATGATGTACTCGTTTCGTCCACATGAATCCGTTACTTCATTGTCTTAATTGCCATCAAAGCGATAATTGGAAATACATTTCTAATACATTTCCTAATTAATTACAAAGTTGTATTGGAATTCTAAACCAAGCAGATTTTGAACGAATGAATATACGGTAATGCTGGAGTTCTGTGCGTTTCATTGCCTACCTCAGGTTAGGTGATCAAACCTGGACTTTGGGAGAAACTTCTTGGATAATCAGAAAGCGGTTGGATTCACGGATAAACAACCATCAACGTCAAGGCATCCGAGACGTTGAAATTGAGTGATTGCTTGATAAGTTAAAACCAGACACAGATCCTTTTTGGCAAAGATGTACAGATTAAGGTACAAAACAAAGCTAAGACAAAAGTCGATAATGCCAGTGTTCAAGAGCGATGGGATCATATGGCATATTTACCGGTCACGGTACAAAAGATGTCATCAGATGAAAATACACTGTAATTTCGATAATACCTCACCGAGTGGTCAAGATTTAGCTCATCATGCAGATTTAACTGAAATAAATAGTGCAGGATATCACACATGTACTCAGGCGTGGGCTTTCATTTTAATCATAACCATTACTTGTTGATCCCAAGGACCCCCGAAACAAGTAAGAAGCTTTAGCAAGCAGGACAATCTATAGGATATCGGAAAAACTTAGGAGTATGGCGGGCGTTAGCTCCTGATCCTGGATAGTCATCAAGCTCCAATTCCATTCTTTCTTCTATCTTTTGATCCACCCATGGCTCCTCTAATCCATCCTGTTTTGTCAAATTCGAAGTAGTGAAACACAAAGCATAAAATATCAGTTTATGTCGGATAGATGCATAAAGGACGACAACAACCATCCAGGTGTTCCCATCATAGAAAGGTTCTAGGAATATATGCATGTAGAGAGTTGGAAAAATCAGCACACAACAGATCTTTTCTACTAGTAGCTTCCTTACCAGCTCCACATTCTCAGAAGTCGCAGTGAGTCGCAGTGAACTTCTGCTTCCTGCAAGAGTTTCCACATAACCGGGATTCTTAACCCCAACAACAAATCTTGGGACAAAAGAAACATAAATAATCTATAAAGATGTCATTGAGACCTTACTTGAACCTGCGACAGCATCAATGCTGAATATGATGAGACAAGAGAAGGCCAGAAACGCAGGGAAAAGGCGAAGAAACATGGAGGAAAATTCAAGGGGGGACTGAGTGCAGCATCTAACAATGGCAACTGGTCCATTCCCACGAATATATAGTAGAATGATCTCGTTATAGCTTTATATATGTAGCCATGGCGTGTAACGTCGTTTGCCATATTGGGATAATTGCATGCATCAGTGTGGACAAGTAAAAAAGGCTATGTTCTTAGAAGGGTATGCTTCGTGTTTGGTGTACAATAACGAAATCTAACTCAAGCTATTTCAAATCTAGGCGTGGTTTTGATTGGGGGACAGAAATAGAGAGGGGGACAAACCATGGCAGAATAGACGGGCGAAAGGTGCTGGCGTGGTTAGTATCATAGTATCTGAAAGGTTTCTACGGTGGGATGCTCTTTTATAGTAGATGTAGTAAATCGGTGACTACATAGCGTTTGATGCCTATATTCAGGTGCCATTTCAAATTATGGAAGATAGTTCTATATGCTGAATGCAAACAACTTAACCAATCAAATCTACAGCTGAAAGCCTGAAACTAGAGGGAAACGTTAACAAATTCGACATTCGGGGACCGATCCTCTCGTAAATCTGTCAATGGCTATCTTAAGTTTTCATTGCAAGGTATAAAGTCTTTAAAGATAACAACTGCATCTCACTTAAGTATAAATTATTATCGCCAGCTACCGTCAGAAGTGCTGCTTCAGTAATTCTATTTCAAAAACCTTGAAATGACTCCTACTTCGTACTTGCGACCTTAGTACGATAGCAGTCACCAAAAACGTTAGAGGCTTAACTTTAGCTTTTGGCCCTTGGATCAATGTTTCTTGTCACGCTACTCTATACTATCTACTACCATTCAGTATCTAAGGTGCTGGAGAAAGGCAAGGTAATCCATATACAAGCGGAGAATAACAGGAGGACCGCATTGGTGTAATCGACTTCATTTCTTTCGTTAACAGCGAATCCTAGGGATACACCAACGAGCATTGGTCGCTTGTATTGGCCTGCTTGTCGAAAGTTTGATTGCTTGATCACAACCTTACGTAAAAACGCATGGATCTTACAGACTACTCCATGTTCGACGAAACTGTCCGGTGAAAATTTAAACTGTGCAGGTTGCCGAGTTAGCGTAAAGGAAGTCTTTGTGAAAAGCAAGCGAACTAGGATGACGTTGAGACAGACATGAAAATAGCAGGATCACTAGTTCCGTCTCTCCAAGAAACTAAGTCCTGTCTCTCAATTGAACGCAGCTGATGATCTCCGCCACCCTCGCCAAGTCCATCAATGTGTTAACTTTGCTTCTACATTGCCTACCCATGATCTGAAACAATAACATCAATTATCAGCAAGATTTTTCCCCGAAACAACAGTTATGCAGTTTAATTGATGAAACCAACCATGCACAACCTTGTTGAAGAAGCCAGAAGGTAGTCTTCTCTCAGTGGAAAGGTAGACTTTTTTGCAAGCTAAGCAGAAGCATCATATTTTAATCCAATGTTGTGAGAGCCTTGGCATCGATCTATAGTAAACCTTCGCCCTCAAATGATGTCAAGATATGACCCCTTTTGCGCTCATCAAGTTTGATTTAGAGGGCTTTAAAACACGTTTTAATTATTTGGACTTGCAAGTTCATTATAAACCATCACCTTATCTAGGAATAACGCAACCAGTACTAAAGTCGTTCGCATGCAACATAATCTCCCATGAGACATTTCATCATACATCTTTCAATCACAACCTAATGCGATCCTTTCTTACAGTAACTAAGATCAAACTGAAATCCACCAAATACATACTATTTCCTCTCAATCTTCGACAATGGAAATCAAAACCGCCCACATAGAGCACTCTTACCAACCAAAACATCGATAGAACATAAAACCAAACAACTACAAATCTAAACATGAACATTGCCCGATTTATTCAGAACGAAGCAGAAGCAAATAACACCGCCCTATGAATACTTCATACTTGTAACCCTACCCACATCTATAAAGAGAAAAGAAGAGGAGGAGTGAGAATGGTCTGGGTGGGTGGTCACCAACTTTGCCCCTGCCCAATCAATCATCAATTAAATTATTTAAAGGTTCTAGGCCCTGGTCAAATTTAACACTCGAATTTTATTGGACTACAGCGACAGGACAGTGTCCTCATTTTACGATTTGTGATACTGTTATGGGATTTTGTTATGGGAGAGTGTCCTCATTGTTTGAAAATAGGCAGAAAAACACTTGAAGTTTCACACCATTTAACGTCAGTTAACGGCAAACGACAAAAGACATGCCCCTAACCACTCAAAAACCTATTTTGAATGCTTTCTTAAAATCTATGCCTAACCTTTCTCACTCACGACCTTTTCAATTTCAATGCACATTTGAGATTCTAAATCCTCCTAAAAAAACTATTGAAATCCAATTGTAAATCTCAATCTTTCACAAATCCAGTTGAAACCAAACTCGAAATTGTTTCAAGCAAGCAAACAAGAAATCTCAAATAACAAAGATTTGTGTTTCATTCGTAGATCTGTGTTTGGGTTCGTTGTTTTGAGTTTGTTCAAGCTAGCAAAAAATGACATCTCAAACGTTCCTATCGTTTTATGTTCCTCAGGGATGGTTTTCATCTTCGAGTTTCTACTTAGTTATCAAGATGCATTTAGGTGGCAAGTTGAAATAGGACCCCGTCGTTGAGTATGTAGGAGGATAGGTTGAAGAGACATCTCCTATGGACGCTGATTGTTTGTTGATGTTGAATATATACGACTATCATCATCAATTTTATACAAGTAAGACAAGTGATGATTGTCCTGTAATTGTGAAGTATTGGTGTACATTGGGTAATAGTGTGACATTAGAAGCTAGGACATGGCCGTAGCCTTAGACGAGCATTTTTACTCTTGTTTATCTCATCTTAGATTATATTTGAAAATATATGCCGAGTTAATTGGATCACCATTATTAGTGATAAGTCGTAAGATGAAAATGTTGGGATAGAAATTCTTCATCTGGTGCTACATGTGTCAAGAAACTATTTTTCTTATAAGATATACCCCACGATAATGTGGTTGATGAGGAACAGAGAGAAACAGATGTTCCAAGTGATGGTGTCGGTGGAGTTGAACAAAGAGATAATGAATGTGATAACCGTGAGTCGTCTATCCCTTTTTGGGTTGATGATGACCCAAGTGATGATGATTGGGGTAATGCTTCAATAGGGGAAGATACTCAGCCATTTAATGATGCAATGAGAGAAGAGGGTCATCCGGATAATGTCCAGAATCAGTATGATAAAGGAAAGAGAGTAGTAGTAGATGGAACACAAGAGGATTTCTGATTTTCTGATTTTGATCCTGATTCAATAATCGGATCTGTTGAGGATTCTGATGATGAGGGGAGTAAGAAGCATAAGATGAAGTGGTATAATGATAGGGATATTGAGAATCCTAAGCAGGAGGTGGGTTTCATGTTCAAGTCATGGATTGAATTAAGACAAGCATTGATGAATGGAACCTAACTGGTGGATATAATATCCATTGTGTGAAAAAATGAGTCGAAAAAGATCACTGCTGTATGTGCCCATGCACATCCTGGCAAGCTAAAAGGGAAAAAGGCAGAAGGGAAGTGGAACCTTGTAGTGAACCACAGCCTGAACAAGGTAGTTAGTCTTGGTGTAATTGGAGGATGCATGCTTCCCTAGCAAATGGTGTGCGATTTCAGATCAAGTCATTTGTGAATAATCATACTTGTGCGAGAACTTATATGAATCACCTAGCGGATTCAAGATTTGTAACCAAAACATATCTTGACAAGATTAGAGATAATCCAAGGTAGGATATAAGTGCAACCCAAAGGAGTCTTAGGAGGGAGAAAATAATAAAAGTGAGTAAATGGACAATCTATGGAGTCAAGACGAAAGCCACAAAGGATAATAGGTGATGTCCAACAACAATACAGGAAAATAAGGGGGTATGCTTTGATAGTATTTGAAACCATTCCAAGTTCAACCGTTAGCATAGTATTGGATCAAAGCCCTAAGAAATTGATGATAAATAAAACAAATTCTGAGAAATCATTAAGACAGCAAAGGTTCTCACCCGAAGGGCAATTAAATCAGTAAGTTAGCAGAGTGCATATTTGAAAATCAGGAGAGTATAGATGAACTAGTTTAGAACTTCAGGTCAGAAGAGTAGACTAAAACAGCAAAGTGGATTTCAGAATGCACAGAATGGATCAAGTCATGTGATCAGAATAAAAGGTTCTTTTATTGGATGCTAATCGTTCTTCTATTAATCAGATCAACAGTGGAATAGCATAGCTCGGTATAGGAAAAAATCCTATGTCACAATGACAATTTAACATGTTAGATTAATCTCAGACCATTTTCATGAGCGTTGAAAGTTGATTTCTAGATATTTCTCAATGGAAATCAAAGGTTAAGATTATTTCGAATTACAAAAGAGACAACGACTAGTGAATGAGCCTTGTTTATAAATAGAGAATGGTAACAGAGCTTAAGTAGTTGATTTTGGTTTGAAAATACACAAGCGCTAATCTTGTTGTGATAAATGAAGCTAATTGAATAAGTGTTGTACCAAACAATCTCAGAGGTTCACAAACGCTTGGGGAGGATGTTTTGTTGGAGGTTAACTGATTTAGTTAAGAAATCGGAAGTGCTTTAGGAAATCACTTCAAAAAAGGTGTCCAGTAAATAGATTACACCATTTATACACTCTGTAAAAAGGTTAAGCATAAAAAAAATCCAGATATAGTAAAATAATTTTTTTTTTGATGTCTCAAAATTATTACAACATATCTAAATTAAGTTAGTTTTATGTGTTGAAATTACAATTTTTGTCCATCTTTCAATATCTCAAACCTTTCACTCATATCTCACTCTCCTCGCTCCATATCTCACACCTTTCACTAAAATCCCTCTTTCAAGAATCTTGCAAATTGTTAATTTTTTATTTTTGTTTGATATTCTCTTTCAATTTCCTCCATGTGGAAGTAAAGTGAATCCCTAATTATGTCCACAGGTTGATATCATGGCACCAACGAATTCTTGTTTGATTGAAGAAACCAACGATTCAATGGAAGTTTATGATAAAATTGTTCCAAACAGTGAAGATGTTGGTGATGATATGATTCAATCAGGAAGGATTTCAGCCCACTTTAGTGTGAATGAAGAAATTCCTATTTCAGATGAAAGCGTTCCTGATGATGTGAGTCAATTAGGAACAATTTCGACCAATTTGGGCGCGAATGAAGAAATTCCTGTTTCAAGAATTCCCACTATACTGGTTTCACCACAAAATTGGCTTCTATCATTACAAGAGATAATGGACAACTTGAAGTAGAAATTGGCCATCATCAATGAACAACTACAATCGGAGCAATCGCTAATCGAGTCCATATATGATGCATTGTCTCGTATGTCGTGATTGTCTCGTATGCCGTATTTGGGTTACAATGCGACTATGATACGTAGAACATGAACTGGTTTTGTCATGTGGGTGTGGATATGTAGCTTGGTATGTTATCAAGGTTTTGTACAGCTTCATGAATGTTAAAAGCATTTGTGAACCTAGGAAATTAGTGTAACTATGTATCTTTTGTACTGATAATTACAACCTATTTTGTTCTTGTAACTCTTTATGCCTTATGGGATTCCTGATATGTTTTGTCTGCGCATAAGGCGTTTTGTATAAATTGCTTCGTTCAACTTCAGAACAATAAAGACAACTGCTAATCATGGTGTAATGTCCCGACTTTTATAACATTTTCATAGGAATCCACGTGACATTATCGTCGTTGGGTTCAACGTCTCAACTAGGCAAAAATCATACTTCCTAACTTAATCATAAGAATTATGGTAAGTTCACTTATACATTAATAGTTTAGAAATTTTTTATGCACTCAATTATAACTCAGAATATCACATTTGCAGCGGAGTTTACATGTGTTTCTAAGATCAGAATACCTTTCACATTTAAGGTAGATCTAGCATCAAATTTTATATCACACTTTTCCTTCAAATATTGCATTTGTAACAAAAAGAAAAGGATACATAAAAATAGTAACCATGACCTATAGAAGCTCAATAACATATCAACCCAAGAATCAACGGTTACACGAGAGAAAAATGTACGAAAAGAAAAAGGAAATGATCATTTGGATTCTTTGTTTCATCACTCTGGAATTATGTCAATCTGACATTCATAATTATCATCACAACTATACCAATGATTCATCTTAGTCACATAAAGCACACTTAACATCACATAACGCTCGAAATCACGTGTCAATCGATATTAGAAAACTTATCAACGTCATTAATACCGTCATATCTTTTATGGTATGGCAATCAAGACCTCCATATCAAACAAAATTGTGACACAATATGTGCCTGATCAAGTCTAATGCTCTCAACTATAAAAGAAGATGCACACCCATATACTTCAGTGACGGAAGAAACAAAAAGAACATGTTTTATTTGTGTTCTACTCTTTATAAGCATTGAATTTGTTAGTCACTTTACAATAAAAATCGTGAAACTTGAAACAGCAGGAATATTGAAGCATTGAGAAATGGTGCCCCTTTACCAAAAGCATCCCAAGTAAAACAAACAAAAACTCAAACCTCAAACAAAGCCTTCAAGATAAGAAACCCAAGAAACTCCACCACTTCCCCACACAAGTATCACCATGCCACCTGATCCCAAACCTCATCTCCCCACTCATCAGCACCAAAATTTCCTCAGCAGTGTCCAATCCCTCTTCTCAAACCTCAACAAACTCTTCCAATCCCCAAACCCAAACCAACTTTCCCCAAAAAAGCACATAAAAATCCACCCGCTTAGACCCAAACACCACAAACAATGGAAACCAAAACCCAAATCATCACTGCCCACATCTACCAGCACGGAGAACCAACAAGTCCTGGACCATATAAGTAGTGATGAGGTGGTGGAAGATATCGTGTTGGTGACGTCGCCGAGGCGTTTTTCGAATAGTGTGAAGGAACAGTGTTGGGAGAAGGCGGAGAAGGTGGAAGGAAGGGATCCTGATAGGTGGAGGAAAGACCCTTTTGGGAATGTCCTGTTTAGGAATTTCGAGAGGTGTCGTGGGGTTTTGGGCTATGAGTTCGATCATATTGTTCTTTACAAGGAGGTAAAAAACGATGAGGGTTTGGTGTTGTGTGCGTTTCTGTGTGTTCTTGTTTGGGGATTCTTGTTTGTGAGTTACTCCCACAGTCTCAAATTAAGTGTGGCTGTTCTAATGTCCCAAGAAATAGCTTGAAGCGGTTTGATAGTATTATCTGGATCCACAAAGTGCGTCTTCATTTTTGGGAGATCATCACTTTAAAACTTTGACCTTGAGCATGCTTGACGTCAAGCAATGTTAAGGTTGCGAGTGATTCCATTACAAACCGAAAGGGGTGTGTGAAGAGTGATTCCATTACCATTACAAACCCAAAGGACTAGTGTTGATATATAATGTCAATTCTAAACTTAGAAACCTTTTTTGATAGCGATCCGATAACGAGGATTGGTATGGGAGTTGCAGTTCTACAATAGTTTTGTCGTGTAATATTACTGCTAGTTTAAATAATGTGCTTTAGTCTTGTGTTGAAAAGAATCTAGCTTAAGCTTGAATTTTAGTAGGGTAGTATAAGAAAGGTTTGACTGAATTTAACCATTCAGAATTATGTTTCTTTATATACACTACTTTATCATTTATATAGACATTATTTTTTGTTTAGGTGTACAGTTTTCAATTTGCAAGCGTAATACTTTTGTTACCAAGAAATGTCTTCCCCTCTCCTCGCACCAGTCTCAGCCAAAGGATCCGACCCCTCCAACCTTCAACACGAGGCCTTGATCATAGTCTTTACGCACTCCCAATTCGTTCAGTATGGATCGAAACTCCTTTAAATCCATCACCAATCAGACAACAACAATCACAACCAAAAAAATGCAAAAATGGAAACTCAATCAACTGAATCGAATCAACATGGTTTTGAGTGAGTAGATTGTTTGATTATTGATGATGATGGAGATTTGAGGAGCGATTCGATTTTGGAATTGGTTGCGTTAGATTTGTCAAATACTACTATTTGTGATTTTGGGTTTTGTTTGGATTGTTGTTCATGTGTTTGTGGGTTGAGTATCGAGTGGTGGATGAGGACGACCATGGGTGTGGCGGCATCAGGCGGCGGAGCTGAGTGTGGTTGGCCAAGCGACAAGCGACGGAGCTGGGCGTGGCGGCATTGATGAGGACGGGGTGGAGGGGAAGCCAAGGGAGAGTGTGTGTGCAGGATAGCGTGGACAGCTTGGATAATTTGGGATTTTATGGAAATTAAAATTATGTTTTTGATACCTTGAAATAAAAACTTCTAAATGATATTTTTCGAGAATTATCCCATTTCATTTTCAAAATTAAACTTGTAAAATATTTTTTTTTTGCTTGAAATAAGTTTGTCTGATTTACTTATCGGAAAAAAGAATAAATGAAAACTTGCGCTTGATGAACATAAAATGGGAAAGCGGTATTGCTGATAAAATGAGGGTAAAATCGTATCGTACTGCCACAAAGAAAAAAGCTTAGACGGACCTTTATTAGCCCGCCCGGCTAAAACATCATCTAAATTAAATTTGACTAGATCTCTACTTGTGAATATATAATTTTTTATTGTACTTTTTGTGTGATGTACTTCATTATATTGTATTTTTTCTATTAAATAATTCATTTTATATTAAGTAATTATATTTTGTTTTATAAATTTTAATTTATTGATGATTCATGCATTGTTCAATTATAAGAAGCTCCTAGTATTGGATAATACATAAAGTCATTAATATTACTGTAATATGAGATCATGAAATACAAAACTTAATTTTTTAATGTAATTATTCATGTCATAATAGATCAAAGAAAAACTCGATCAAATAAAAAATATATAATATTATTGTTCCAGCTTTTACATAGTTACTTAATCATTTATATGATTGATAATGAAGTTTTTTTTTCATACGGCTCGATAATAAGTAGAACTTTTAATGAGGTTACTTAATTTATTGTGAAATTTACTAATAAAAAGTTTACATGTAAATGACTATTAATCAATAGAAAATAGACACGTTGATGACCAACGAAAAAAAAACTTCTTATATTTGTAGACCTACACCGGTGATAACCCTTATATCTCGAATGACATAGACGTGTTTTCAGTTCATTTGTTATCGTAGATTTTTATCTTATTTCTATCTTTGGTTTGATTTTACTCCTTTAAAATATAGATTTGTCAAAATATAATTGTCTTTGATGTTAAAATAAATTGATGATGTTTGTTAATAATTTGACTCAAACCCTTCATATGGTGAGTAATAATGATCCTTTTAATAATTATGTATAAATCAATAAAAAGTTGATATATTTATACCAATAGGATATAGGCATGTGCATAGTTATTAATCAATAAAAAGATGACATGTGGAGGACTAACCCAAAAAATTCCCTACATTTGTGTTATATATTTTTAATGATAGTGCTTTGTCTGTGGTGGATGATTTGGGTGGTTTGTTGGTTAAGCTTCAGGTTCTTACCAGAAATTAACATGAGGGTTGTATTAAAGGTATAATTATATCCATGGGTTTTTAATATCCTGGGATTTTGGTATTAGGGGTCTTCTATCTGGTATCATGACGGTGTGATTATACTTCACTATGTTCGAATGATGTTGATGCCCTATGTTTGACATTCCTAAGTGAGGTAACTCATGATATTGTTAATGCCTCAAGTCCGAAAAAGACTTTGATATATGACTAATATTCATAGGTCTTTTACAGTGAGTTTGGATTCTGTTTGGCTGGAGGAACCATAATAACCACCCTGTTATAATAATCTTCTGACTTCCACGCATTCGTTGATTTTCCTACTATGGATCTCAGGGTGGGAAAAGCACGCTCGAGAACTGTCAGGTTTTACAGGTATACATTTTGTTTGTCTAGCCCAGGATCGTCTCATTCTGTTTTCTATGGGAACCCTATAGAATTTTTTTGTCTTGCACATTGTCTGATTTCAGTCTCGGGCATTGTTTGAGTCATTCAAAAGTTTCTTGGTTTATCACCTTGTTCAGTCTGCTCTAAATCGAGCCAAGAGAAGGGGGGAAAATATATCAAGTGCACGTTTCGCTAATAGGAGTTCTTCTCAGGAACTTACAGGTTCTTTGCTTAAGCTCAATAATTTTCCCTTGGATAGAAAAACTTTCAGGCAATCAGCATAGGTGGTTTTGATACATATAGATCACAGTTTGATCAATTGTTGTTGAAGTTCTACAGACCTGTGAAGATCGCCATCTATTAATAACCATCATTGACTTTGTTTTATATGCTTTTACTAAAATGAAATTTGTGCAACGTTGCAGGTCGTGACATGGATCTCATTGAGTTAACCACATACGGCGATGTAAATCACACTGATGAATTGGGCAACACTGTGGCTCGTGATGTGGATCTCATTGAGTTAGCCGCAAAGGACACTGTAAATCACACCCGTGATTCTGGTGGATGCAGCATTCAGTGAATTATTCCCGTCGCGCTTTATGTGGAAAAAGATTCATAATGCGTTGGGGGAAATTGGGTTTGTTTTCTCCAGTCCAGCTTCATCTCATGTTATATAGCATCAATTGATCATGGTTCTCAGCCGTTAATGTCCGCATTTGTTTGTGGTGGTGAATATGTGGGTATAATACGGCATATAATTGTTGGTCCGAGTACTTGCGTATAAAGCAGGAGGGAAGATGAGCATGTATAAAGCGGGGATGTTATGATGTGTGATCAAGAAGACGCTAGGCTTTGTTAAATTTGTCCATCACACTTGTAGTTCTCGTTCAATTGTTGAGTATGTGGTGAAAAGTGATTGTATTATTGCACTTGCAATTTGTTGAAAATAGTGAAATCATACTGGAAGTAGAACAACAAATATGGATACCTTTCGAAGAGCGGTTGCTTTATCACTCACAGAGTTAATGTCGCCAAGATGAAAGTTCATCATGAGTTGTTCGAGAGAACTTGAACCAAAAATTGATGATGTAGATGGACCCTCATAAAAAAAAGATACAAGTAAAAATATGTAGGAATTGGTTCATCTATATCAACTATTAAGGAAAAAAAAGATGAAATATATATAAATAATTTATAACTCATCAATCTCAACTTTTCAATTAAATATAAACCTAGGTCATATATATATATGTGTGTGTGTGTTATTTAAACCCAATTTGAAAGTTGGACTCTCCCCTTATTCCCTACAAAAACATCATCAGAAACACAATTTGAAGGCCAGAAGTGTGAAACACAATTTAAAGCCTAGAAGTGATAGCTTGATCGATAGCACATAAAATTTCATTAGAAGAATATCAACAACAATGAGTGGCTGGAAACTATGATAAATTGATGATACAACAACAATGAGAGCCCGGAGTGCAAAAGTTGAGCTTGGTTTTTCCAGACCTTCAATGAATGGCATGAATCTTTTTCTAAATAGAATCCAACGAGAATGATCACTGACCACTGCATCCACCACCGCTTGGGTAGTCCGTGTCTACTTGATACGACCGTGTGAAATTTTGGCCCAAAACATTTTATACTCTCGAAATATAGCCTATTCAGACCATATGAGAGTTGGCATGGTCTCAAAGTACGGCCCGGTTAGGCCATGTCTAAGGTGACACGACCGTGTCTGTCCTGATTCGCGTACTTTCATCCAACAAACAAATTCTTATGCAATTAAACATATTCCTTGGACGATTTTTAATCATCAAACATCTATATATTCATCTTCAATCCTTCACAAGCATAACTAGCATTCATTCAAACACAAATCCAAAGAAAAATCGGATTTCTTCACTACAATAAAGAAGGATCTAAGGAACTTGTTGAGTTTGCTTCTCTACGAGTTCGTGGAGGCTTATAGGGGACAATTAGTTTCTTAAAAAGAACAGTTTCAACGATTCTAAGACGATTTATATTCGTGTTTGTACATAGTCATTGTACTATTATCTTGTAAACATCTCAACAGTTGCATCATTGGATGTTGTCATTTAATCGAAGTTATCATTTGTTTTACTTTACTGTTAGACAAATTATTTTACTCCCTTTGTTCCATAATTTATTTATATCGTCCCAAAATATATATACAGCATATTATATTTAATAATCTTTTTACATAAAAAACCAAAATAATCATCATCTATTATAATATATTCACTATATTCTCTCATAATTGTTATAATAAACAACACTATCATAAAAAAAAGAATCTTTCTTCACGAAATTCCACACAAATTATTTTTTTGGACTAATTGTGTTGATTTAGTCCATTCGAATATTAGATTCGTAATTGGTCTAATATGAACTGTTTGATATGGATGGGTTGTTTGTTAGCCTATGAACTCAACAATTATTACATTATAAATACAACTAGTTCATTTTTTCTTAATCAAAACAACTTACGGAGGATTAGAAAAACAAAACCGGCTAACCGTGAGTTGATCATGATATGAATCCCGCTGCGTTTAATCATCGTTATTTCAAATTCTTGATTGGACGGTAAGCAACTTTAGTTTAATTGTCCTACATGGTTTTCATAGTGGTGGAAGCACAATCAGTCCAATATCTGATCAAAGACGACAACAATAACAACTTAGCTCCCCTGTACAAACAAGGTCGTTCTGTTCCCCATTGATATACTCATCTGCTCGCTCAAGAACCAAGTCACTGTTACACAATTTAACTTGCACATAATCCCACAATTCACGAACACCAAATCATAACCATGGATCTTAACCCTGGAAGGTCTGAATAATAGTGTTGTGCCACGGATCCGACAGATGCTGCAAAAGGTTATCAAACGCGCCTTTCCCGGTCACATTATGCTGAACAAGAAACCCCAAGAACGCCAACATCGCGAGCCTCCCATTCGCGATCTCCTTCTCTTTAGCACTCAACGACGGGGCGAAGTTAAGAGGATTGAAGATTCCGCCAGGGTAACCGACCTCATTGGGAGGCAAGCTGTATTGCTTGAATATCGGGTCCTGGTTCACGCTCCCCGGGTTCTTGATGTCCTGCCACCTCCTGATCTCCACATAATGGAACAGTATGAACTCGATGATGAAGAGGGTTGATGACGAGGCGAAGTACTCCGCCTTCCCTGCTTCGTACCATTCTGGCACATCGATGAGCCCCGCCTTTGTGAGAACCTCCGGGATGAGCATTCCGGCCACTCCTAGCATCGCCCATCTACCGTTCTGTAGCTCCGCTTGCACGAACCATTTTAGGTTTTCCGGGTCCTCGGCTAGACCCAGTGGATCGAACCCATTGTCACCGGGTAGACTGAAATGCAAGCATTCATAAAGTAGTATTAGAACCCCGTTACATGATGATGATCACGAGTTTTAATCCTGCATCTACGTTAGTTATTGAAACGGCTTGACTAAGTGAAGGTTTTCATGAGTAATAAACGTAACGAGTCAAAGAGACTAATGTTTTTAACCTGCCGTTGAGGTAACCGGGGGACGCCAAGCCGGGCAACCACTCACCCTTAGCTTGAACCCTCAAAGAATTCCTCCTCGCCGAACCGGGGAACACTCTAGTGGTAAGTCCACCGGAGGAGCCAGTGAAGGCCCTCGTGGACACGGCGTTTGGCCGGAATCCGGCGATGGATGGCTGAGTAGTCACGGTTGCCATGTCACAGATTCCGGCCAAGAGACTTTTTTTAGCTAACTTTGTGTTACACAAAAGTGAGTGTTTGTTGTGTGTGTGAGTTTTGGTACAAGTTGTGATTGGTTATATGAGTGAACTTGTGGCTCTTGTTTAATGTGAGGTTGATATTTTATAATCAACGGCTGCGACGTGGGGATTGTGATTTGGGTGATCGACCAATAGGGAACGTTGATGAGTTGATTCTTATCCTTATCTTGTGATGACCTGGCAGTGTATCATTTGCGTTGATGCTGTTGGTTGAAGGGGATTATGTGGGGCTGACGTGGGTTGCCACGTTGGCGATTGTATGGGAAGAAGATGGGATCTTGGATGTCCAACGAGGGAGTGACAATTGGCAGCTCACTGCAGTGCAAACAAAGTAATACTCGGCGTAGCTTCCTTTGTCCCAAGGTTGTAACTATTTGACCGTATTCATATAAAGATATGGACATAATTTTATATATCGTGGGACAATAAGTATTTTATATTATATAATATTAATGATAGATGTCTAATGAGGGAGTTGCAATTGGCAATTCACTGCAATACACAAAAGAAAAAAAAAATTACTTAGTGTAGTTTTTTTGTCCCAATATGATTACAACTCTTTGATCGTATCCATATGAAGATACGGACTTAAATTTATATCATAGAACGATCAAATATTATTTTTCATAAAATTTTTAAATGATATTAATGATAGATAAAAATTATATATTTTAACCTGACTAATGACATAATTTTATTATCTTAAAATGCATATTAAAAAATATAAAATTTTATCAAAATATTGCATGTAAAATTGGAATGAGTGAATACGTAAAACTTACTAAATGAGTGACCAACGCCGGATTTTCTTTGTTGTAGGGGCACGTCTTAATAATTAAGAAAAAATATTCCTTAGGATATATTATCAATATATGATCTTCGGTTCACTATTCATTCAAATATCAACAAAGAAAATAAGAGGATAAAAGGGATAAAATGAGATCATCATGGTTCTTATACGAAGTGCTCTTTAGCCAGTAGATTCACTCGTAATTGTTGACAACAAGAGATTTGTTCATACTAAAAGTTGCGAGATTATGGGTTAGACTTATGAGCACAACAATTCATTGAATAAAATTGTAGATCAATATACGAAATTGACTTTTATCTGAAAGGTTCATTATTTAGTTAATCACAACCACATTAGAAAGTTAAATATTATAATTACTCAAGAATATTATAAATTAACATGTAAGTTATATGGAAAATGAACACATAATTCAAGCCGTAAACAATAAAAAAAAATCAAGGCAAGGATTGATGAAATGAATTTATTAGAATAACTTGTACATACTGTAACATTTATCATTAATTTTTTTAATATAAATAAGAATGAGAAAATTAAAAGATGAATTTATAGGACAAACTTGAACAAGGACCTAATGGAAATGAGAAAAGTCAAAAAAATTGGCCGAGCTCTGTTACAGTAGGAAGCCAAAACAAAAGGGGGGAAAAAAAAAATCAATAGCCAAAAAAGAAGAAAAAAACTTACAATCAAAAGCTAAAGTCGGAAAATTCAAACCAAGATATTCTGGATTGCAAACCTTTGCTAGGAAGCACCAAACCAAACAATAACACATTGTTTCTCAACATTAATATATATATATATATATTTTTCTTGATAAAAAAAAGCTCGAAAATAGGTTCCTCATGGCCTCCATGGTGGGTCCACCTATGGATAGAAAGGGATGTGGACGGCAATCCCTCTAATTCATAGGTTCATATATGAGCGATAATCCCCCAAGATCTCTAACTGTCGATGATAATCCCATAATAAAATCCACAGAGATAAGTCCCACTTTCAAGTTGGGATCTCTAAGGGATAAAGTAACCCTCCCGATCTCTGATGCTTAACTTTGACTTGCTGACATGCAAGACATCTAACAATAAATTGAACTATCTCCCTCTTTGTTCCACCAAAACTGTTGACCAAGATCCTGATATATCTTGTTCTACCCTGGATGAGCTGTGTATGAACTATGATGAGTTTCCTACATAACCTTACCCTTCAAGTTTTCATCGCTAGGTACACACAGTCGCCCTTGAAACTTTAGTGAGCCATCTTCGTGAACCACAAACCCAATTGTCTTCCCAAGCCGTGGCTCTTCTTTCAAAACGGTTGAACTGCTCATCTGCTCCTTGGGCCTGAACGATCTCTTCCTTAAGGGTAGGATGGACCTACGAGGCCCCCAGAAAATCCACCTCAAACTTTAGTACCACTTCAGTCTCTAATTTATGGAATCCAACAAGCATTACTTCTTGTGTAGTCAACATCTGATACAGACTCCCTTCTGGTTTTCTAATCGTATGACTCAAGACATCTCCCACAATATTGGTCTTGTCTGGATGATGCTGAATATTTATTTCATAATCCTTCAACAGTTTCAGCCATCACCGTTGCCTCATGTTGACCTCCTTTTGTGTGAAGATATGCTTCAAGCTCTTTTGATTGGTGAAGACTTGGCATGTGACCTCAAAGAGATAAATGTCTCCAAATATTTAATGCAAAAACAACCGCAGCCAGTTCAAGATCTTGTGTAGGGTCGTTCACTTCATACGGCTTCAACTAACGAGAGGCATAGGCAATCATCTTACCATGTTGCATGAGCACACAACCAAGTCTCTGTTTCGAGGCATCACTAAAAATACAAAAACCTTGCTCATCCGATGGAAGGTTAAGAATAGGTGTCGAAGTAAGACGATGCATAAGCTCTTGAATCGCTGTCTCTAATCCTCAGTCCATACAAATTTGGTGGTTTTTCGCGTGAGATGTGTCAAAGGATGGGCAATTTCGGAAAATCTCTCCATGAATCTCTGTTACTATCCTGTCAACCCCAAAAAACTAAGTACTTGCGAAACTATAGTTGGTCTATCCCACTTCGTAACTACTTCAATCTTTTGTGGATCTATCTTGACCCCTTCACTTGAAATCAAGTGTCCTAAGAATGCTATTTTTATTAGTCAAAATTCACATTTCTTGAATTTGGCATACAACTGATTAGTCCTTAGGGTCTCCAAGGTGATACGAAGATGTGCCTCGTGTTCCTTCTTAGTTTTGGAGTAGATACGAATATCATCAACAAGTACCACCACAAACTTGTCGAGGTATATCTTAAAGACTAGATTCATCAAGTCCATGAATATTGCAGGTGTATTAGTGAATCCAAAGGGCATCGTTATAAATTCGTAGTGTCCATATCGAGTCCAAAAAGAGGTCTTCGGGATGTCTTCTTGCTATATGCGAAGTTGATGGTATCCAGAACGAATATTAATCTTGGAATAACAGTTAGCTCCCTGAAGGTAATCGATTAGATTATTATTACGAGATGGTGGGTATCTGTTCTTGATGGTGAACTTATTCAATTCCTGGTTGTTGATGCACAACCTCATACTGCCATCCTTCTTCTTCATAAAAAAACTGGCGCTCTCCAAGGCGATACACTAGGTTTGATATCCCTTCTTCAATCATTCGTCCAATAGGACCTTTAGTTCCTTCAACTCTACTGGAGCCTTGCGATACAGAGCTGACCCAAGGACAAGCTCTATTGCAAAATCCTGCTCTCTCGATGGCGCCATATCAAGAAGATCCTCAGAAAACACATCCGGAAATTCCCACACGATGGGAATGCCAATGACACCCAACTCTCCACTTAGAAGTAATCCAAACTACATAGGAACCCTCGATATTCCTTTCTTAACAAACAGACAATGCAAACACAATTCGTAACTCGGAGTTAGCCCTTTCTCTGTGGTAGACTAACTTCTGTCCTCTGGAGCTCTTTACTGTTATTGTCTTGTTTACGCAATCTATTACTAGCTTTATGTTTTTCTAGCTAGTTCATCCCCACAATTACATCAAATTCATGTAAGTCTATGACTATCAAATTCTGTGGGAAATTCTTCGCCACTTATCAGAATAGACGTTGGAGACACAACCATCTTACAAGTAATTACATCAAATTCATGTAAGTCTATGACTATCAAATTCTGTGGGAAATTCTTCGCCACTTATCAGAATAGACGTTGGAGACACAACCATCTTACAAGTAATTACATCAAATTCATGTAAGTCTATGACTATCAAATTCTGTGGGAAATTCTTCGCCACTTATCAGAATAGACGTTGGAGACACAACCATCTTACAAGTAATTACATCAAATTCATGTAAGTCTATGACTATCAAATTCTGTGGGAAATTCTTCGCCACTTATCAGAATAGACGTTGGAGACACAACCATCTTACAAGTAATTACATCAAATTCATGTAAGTCTATGACTATCAAATTCTGTGGGAAATTCTTCGCCACTTATCAGAATAGACGTTGGAGACACAACCATCTTACAAGTGACTACCTCCCCAATAGGTAGCCCAATGCGAATCTCATCTATCATAGAAATAGTGACCACCCCCTTACCCTCTAGATATGTTCTAGCAATAAATGAAGGTGTAGCGTCAGAGTCAAAAAACGCATAAGCTAATTACATAAAAAATTGAATGTTACCAGTTACGATGCCTCTATTCTCTAGGGCATCCTGTTGATTCATTATGAAGGCCCTCCTAGCTTGTTGCTTTCCAACAGACTTGGAACTGCTGCCCAGATTGTCAACTAATTTGACAAATTTATATGTTTGGATCATTTGAGACCATAGTTTTTCGATTTAAATTTCAAAGAGTCATATTTATTCCCAATTAAATCTCCAATATATATATCGATTAAAAAGGGATAATCTGTCGGAAGAAAAAAAAAAGAAGAGAGACACACGACAAAGAAAAAAAAAACGAAGACAAATGCGAAGATGAAGATGGAGAACAGCAAGTTCTAGATCGCATCTACGAGATCGATCTACTAGTTTTATCTTATCCACTCTTCACTTTGATTATTAATTGATGATGATTCTTATTTATAGGATTTTGTTTCAAATTTCCTTGAACTAATTTCATTTTTTTAGGGTTTTGATGAAGTCTTTATTTGATGTATGGATAAATGCTGTTGATTTTTGTTTTAATTCATCCATCTATGTTGAGAATTTCTATTCGATCATAATGCTTGTGATTCCTTAATTAACAATTGCATGATTTGGAGATTAGATATTAGGTCGAGAGAATAGTAACAAATTTGACATATAGGAATGTCATATTGAAATTGCATAAGATAAAGATATTTATGAATTTCATGCTATCTTTATAATTTCATGATCTTAATGACTAAAATAGAAAAGTTTTGATTCATCGAGAGATAATTGACATACCTATTTGGATATTGCGAGAGAGTATGATAAATATATAAGATTGAAATTGATAGTCAGCATGATAATGAAATAGAACGAAAGGAACATAGAAATTCCATATTGATAAACTTGATGTAGCGAACGACCTAGATTCTTTTCAGATATTAAAAGTTCAAAACTTTATTCCTCTTTTGATCGTTTTTTTATCATTGTGTGCATAGTTAATCAAAACCATCAATTTTCATTATCATATTTCTCAAAATTATTTAGGATTAATTAAATTAAACTGTTGCTACAGTGCTCATGGAACGAAATCTTTCTCGTCATTATATAAATTAAATTAAACTTGGTCGGTTTCGTGAACTTACAACTAGATTATATATATATATATTGTGATGAACACATGATGTTAAATGTGTGCAAACATAGGATTCTTTTCCTCAAGATAAATATAATGTGTCCAAACAATTCTTTTGCTCAAGATAAATTTGATCATTTCTGATTTAAAATTTGGAACTTAAGTGCCGTAGTATATTTTTCAGGGTGTTTTTCATTTTTCTTTAATAATTCGGAGACTCAGTCTTCCTATATCGTTGTCACATCCAACTGGTATCCGTGGTTTCAATCAATCAAAGGAAATTCATGTTGTGATCATAAATATGGAAAGTAAATCTAGTACCTGTTGTTCAAGCAACAAAATTTATACTTGATAGATACGCATATGGCAAGAACACAATGTGATGATTACATGCTTAGTTACTATTCATCCAAATCATCTCCGAAAAATACTAGTAGCTCAAATGTCGGATTTTGTCCAGGGTGTTACGATGTGGGGATTCATAGAAGATGCCTGGACCGAGGTTGGAGGAAAAAGAAAGATCAAAGCCAATGGACGCAAAGCGTTATACATAATGATGAACCCGAAGATGATGCTCAAAGCGCTGACCGTCGATGGCAAAATGGACTGCCAGAAAGCGCGGTCGAGGTTGGCATAGATGGAAAGACAGTTGAACTTGAAGCTCAACTCAGGTGGCTCGAGAAGAATATTACGGAACTCAAACGAGCAGCAGGTATGAAGTAAGTCCATCGATCAGGGATCGATTGATTTCAGTGACTAGTGATGTTATATTTACGTACTTTTTTTTTTTTTTTTTTTTTTTGTTGCGTCTTTCCTGAAATGTTGAGGCTCAATTATGTGCAGTACCTTGTATTAACTGTATCGAAGCAGCCGCTGTTGCACAATCAAGAGCACGGCAACAGTCCAAGATTTCTTTCTTTTTTGCTTTTTTTTTTATTTGTATTTATAAATTTTGAAAACAAAAAGAATATAAAACGCTTTTAAGGAAAGAGAAAAAACGTCCAAAAAAACTCCACCATAAAAAAAAACGATGATTGGTTTTTTCCAAGTGATGGCCCCACTTGTGAACACGTTGCTGTCTCTTCTACTTTACTTTGTCTTCTTTCCAAGTGGTCGAATGTCCTTTTCTTTTTCTTTTTCTTTTTGTCCTTTATGTCTTTCTTTCTTTCGCCTTTTCATTTTTCAATTACACAGTTACCGTTCGATTCTCACGGAGCACCTGTGGTGTACACTGTTGCATTCGTTTTTTTTTTCCAAAAATATCAATCCTAACAAAATTAATAAAGATAATTTCATAAAAAATTATATTCATAAAACTCAATCAAAAAAATAAAAATAATCCTTAATCTACCAAACAAATATGAATCGTTGGTTTTTCAATCGATAGCCTCAAATTGTAAACTATATATATATATATATATATGTGCGCAGTTTTGATCCCAAATATAAAGGATCTCAATCCTCTGTATAACGGTTTTATTATCTCTGTCCTATAAAAATATATTATTTTTTTTTAATATATATACATCAAAGATGCAACATTTCATATTCCTTCTTCCAAAATGAGTGAAATACTCCTCCTTATTTATATATCCCAAAATAAATAACACATTCTAACTCCTTTCTCTCATAAAAAAAGCAAATAAATTATCTATATAAAATTCAATATAGATATAGATTTTCGTTCAAATTCAAATGTTGTATCTTTCATAATTAGTTGAATAGTTCAACAGAAACCGACTTGCAGGTTCAACATTGGTTCTAAGTTTATAAACCTTTGTAAGTCTTTTGTGGGCTCTCAGACTCGTTAACTTTTTTCGGAGTTTATTTGTGACCGATGGTTTTGAGTATTGCCAAATCAATCGTGCGTGACAGAATTGAGTTCGTGACCATGAAACACCAATAGATATACCCAAAGAAAATGTTTTAAAGTGCCTGAGGTTATAATTTAAGTATCCGCTTAGAACGATTGGACCGGTTCAGACGGGCCTAAATGTTGGGCCCATGTGACTACTCTTCGATTCAGGCCCAAAATCGCATTCGTGGCCCATGCCGCAATACAAGCCTCATTGGTCCCAGTTGGGCCGTGGATCAATCTCATTGCCGCCTCTTCTCATACCCCAAAACCCCTAATCCTGCAACGCCGACCAATCGCCTCCTCAATTCATGATTCTCTCTTCTATATATTCACAAATCAACCCATTGTCAATCTACAAAACCCTAACCAACAAGCGCCGGGGATCTATCAAAAAACCCCATTTTATTTTGTTCTTCGAAACCCTGATAAGTCTCTCCTTTTTTTCTTTTTTGGTGAAATTGTGTCAGATTTCGTCTTTTCTGAATTAGGGTTGTATTAAATTTATGATTTTGATCCCATATGCGGCGTGCAAAATTTTTGTGTAATCGTATGGAAACTCTTTTTCTTGAATCTGGGTTGTGTTAAAGTTTTGAATTTGTTGCAATTTTCCTGTATTGGTAACCATGTTCTTGATGCTGTTTTGTGTGACTATTGGTGGAAGTGATGATTATTTCCCCAGATGATCGAAGCTGAACATACCGTGCTATACAATATTCTCTTTTGAGAATCAAGCCAGATTTCTGATCCACCTTAAATCTTCTATTTTTAATCAAATTTGTATTTAATTACAATTTCTTTTTACGTTCTCGCATTCTTGTTGTGTTGAATTGTTTCTCTGACGGGGATTTTCTCCAAAATCCTTTACTTGATAGGGGCAGGCTTGTTTGATGCTTGTACATCTCTTTGTAAAACGTCATAAATGGAGTCCATAAACGTTGAGGTCCTGTATCTTTTGAAATAGCTCCTCCGTTGTTCATTGGACGGTTTCACATTCCAATTCCATGTCGATTGCAATGCTATTATATTTTGGACAGGCCGTGAGACATACATTCAATTCAATGAAAATTTATGAATATCAGACTGAACCCATCCTCCTACAAGTCAATTATGTCTATAAAACTCACCATGCAAGTCAATTAAATCAAGAAGAGACTGAACCCATCCTCCTACATATCTTATTCTTGGAACCCGCTCAAATCTGCCAACATATTGCAAGATAATTGTAATACCATTATCAGGTTCAAACATTCTGCACCGATTAAAACAAAACAAAAGAAATTCTCAATTCCAAACACGAAAAAAGTATAAATATACATTGAACCACAGATCTAAGACAAAGAAGGAAAATAAAGGACTGATTTTCGATCCACATCTTGGAATAGTAAGCTCTCAAACTTACCTTAAGCTCAAAAACTTCAATTTCGACCAAAAAAAACCAAAATCAAGCAACAATTCCAGCAAAACAGCATGTTCACCTGAGTTGTTTCAACGTCCAACCTCAGATTTGTGACCCAGAACCCAAGCATCAGCTTCAGTTTCTCTCTCTAGTGATGAGATTGTGTGTTTCTTCGTCACTTTCTCATACCGGGAATGAGTGAGGGAGAGGGGAGGGGAGAAGATCTTGGGTTAGATTGTGTTAGTTAGGTTAGTTTGATCTTGGGTTTGTTTACTTTGATCTAGATTAGGTTAGTTTGATTTCAATAATGTTTTTCCTCTTCTGTTAACGGTTGGTGCATGGCCAAGGGTTATTTGTATAATTCGAAAGTCTGGGGATTTACTATAATCTAATAGTCCCCGAGTTAAAATACAGGAGGATTTATTATATTTTTTCTTATTTTGCTATTGAAAAACATGATAACTAAAAATTTAAGTCATTAAAAATTTCCTCGCTATACAATATTGGCAATAAAGCAAAAATATTAGTAATAAATTGATGACTAACTCTTTTTTGGTCATCAAATTGACGACTAACTAAATAAATAATGACATTGTTTTAAATGTTCACATTTCACATTTCTAATATGCGTATTATTCAAAACGAATTGGACATTGTATGTTCCGGATGATCATGGATATGATAGGCAACAGACGATTGTAATTAATTAATTGATGAATATTTTAATTGGACATGTTTTAATGTTACAATGGTTTGCTTCCATTTTAGAATTGATTGCCTCAAGATTAATATTTGGTTTCCTTATCAAAACACTGACAACGGATATCTTTTTTTCGGTTGAGAACTAAATTGTAAATAAAATCTATAATATAATTAATTGGTAATTTTCACTTATTTTATTTGATATCATGATTTGACCTTTATATTGTGAAATTTTTACTTTGTTAGTGATTTCAGTTTTTATTATTCTAAACATGCATGTCAAACAGGCCTGAAATCATGTTTTGATAATTTTGAGTGTCAAAGTTTCTCCAATGAGACATAGAATTGTATTGTAAATAAAGCTTTATTTTGACTATGGACAATATCATTTTTCTAAACTTGAACTAAGCCGTTTCAATGTAAGTCATGTTAGTATAATTTATTTTTCTTATAAATAAAATGAGAGGATAAAATTGTATGGATGATTGAGATTTCTTATGCCTTACTTTCGGATTTGTGCACCAAAATTATGCATGAATAAAATATGTTAATTATTTTCATGAATAAAAATTCATGCAAGCATATGCCATTGGATTAAAATATTTTCAACCTCTAAAATTATTTTTTACCACAGTATTTCTTTGGACTTGAAACAAATATATACATAACACCTTGAGCATTTGACAATCGTTCTTCGAATATTTCATGTGTATTTTGTAACATTTCACGTGTATTCTTCAAGCATATCATGTGAATTACACTAGCACTCTAACCATATCTGTAGTAGTCAATTTGAACTTGTGATATTACCATGTACTCTTAAGAAGTTGCTAATTCACATGTTACAGGTAATCATTGTTCAATGAAAAACTAATGATCATATACAATAAAGGCTAGTGATATAATATGTTTTTAAGGGAAGCTTGGATCTTTTGGTGCTTTTTGTAGTGAGCTTGATTGAACCATTTAACACCACACCCTGGTTTAATAGTTCAACGATTGAGGAGTGAGAATGAGATGATTTTACTATAGTGGAGTCCTTCGGAATGATTTTTGTACCTAATAATCCTTTTTGTATTGCTAGACTTACTTCCTGCAATGCAATCGTGATATGAGTAGCTGTCTCTGAACCGATCTAACTATGAATTAGTTCTCGTAGTGTAACCTAAGAAGCCTGGATGTCGTTTTAAAGGTAAGTGCTCTCATGTTGAAGCGAGGTTTAATGGCAAGAGATGATGATGATCTCTATATATATTAGAAGAAAAATTATCACTTTAATATTACATCCATTTCAAAATATAACGAATGGTTTGATGCGACACACGAATTTATATATGTGTTGAATTTTTATGAATTGATAAAGAAAGAATTATTTTTTTAATGATAGTGTGGTGTGTAAGTGAGGTTTAGGAGAGAGAATGAGAGAGGGGGATGAATGAGATAATGAATATAGTGTAATATATGATGATTTATTTTGATATTTTTTTTATATAAAAACATTAAATATGATATGTAACCCAAAATATTGACTATAATATTTATAAGTGTTATGCTTTGGTAGATAAATTCTTATGAGGACTGTGTTGGGTTTAAGGTCTATTCTTTACAAAATAGTTGTCATCCCTGCTCTCATCTTCAACCACTTGTGCCATGCTATTCGAATTGAATATGTAACCCTACGATAATCTCCTCTCTAACTGCTGACAGCTTCGGATTTTATTGCTTTGGTTAAGATTGGGCGATGTCGTCTTGTATCTTGGTTTTTAATGTAGATAGGATCTTGATGTTTGATATTATCAGATGAGACTTTTTATTGGAGCGCCGAACATGAGTTCAAGCTGATTGTGGATCAAGAAGTACCCTGACTTAGGGTCCTATTTATTTTCGAGCCACTGAGAACCATCAGACTTTATGATGTTCGTGTGTTAGTCCTTGTAAATTCTTGCGTCCTTCGAGTTTTTTTTTTTTTTTTTTTGTATAGAAGTGGTGGTTAGATTTTGAGAAGGTATTTGGTGGATGTGATTATTTGACGTGGTTTAATTACCATCAGATGGGCAGATGTTGGTGTGAGACACCATCAGTAACTTGTTGGATGTTTTATTTGTATTGATGATATCAAGAGGTTATAAATATGAGAATAAATTACCTGAGGAAAATCTTTGTTGGCGATCTGCATCATTTGGCCGTTGAGGTTTTTTAGTGTATCAGGTTATACTTATGAATGCTATTATAATTTATAGTCATAACAATAACTATATCCATTTTAACATCAAGATTGAACGTACTCTAAATACACATATCATTGTCACGTCAATGTTGACTATTTTTTGTTTTTTCATATGTTTAGAAAATTATCCCTTGGTTATAAATTATATATGTCAATCAAGAATTAAATAAATATATAGTTGAAAATTTAATAAAATGTGTAAATCTTTTCAAAAAGAAAAAAAAAGATGTGTCAATAAGAAATTTAAGTAAAAAAATAGTTGAAAAAAGGGTTGAAAAGCATACAACGTGTTGAAAATTAAATAAAAAAGATTATAAACTAATATATAATTGTTAAATTGTTGTCGATAAGTTAAGAGTGTTGTAATTAAAAGAAATTTTTTCATAATTATAACCTATGGCCACAAAAATAATGATGATATTTATCTTATAATTATGATTATAAAGATATAAGTTAACTAGAAAATAAAAAATTTAGGAAAATAATCATAAAAATAATGATATTTACATATAATATCTTTATTTCTTAATATGTAAGATATTTCTCTAAGTTATCTTTTAACTAAATTTCTTAGAAGATATATCTATCTCTTTATCTTGTAAAAATTATAAATATAGGAGGTTTAAGGCAAAAACAATCCCACAATCCAATATTCCACATATAATATAAGTTGTTGGGTTTCCTCTTAATCATAGTCATCGTCAGACGATTTCGTCATCATAATCATCATCTAAATCGTCAATCCATGACAATATGATCTTATAACTGTTTTTGGTACAAATAGAAATATGTTGGGTGTAAAATGAAACCAAACATTGAAACTATAATTTCACAGTTGATGCAAAATGTAGATTTTGATATTAAATTGTAGAAATAATTATACTTGTTTTAATATTAATTTTGAATTTATCAAAGATGAAACGTGGTAAACAATTTAAGATATCTTAAAATGATTAAATTATATAAAAATAATGTACCCGTTGATTCTCGAACAAATGCTTTTCAAAGATGTCACTCTTCGTATGACTAGAATGGTCGTGGCTATGTGTTGGCAGACAAAAATAATGGCCATAATCTAAATGGGAAAACCCAAACATCATTTTCATCACTGATTTCCCCATTTTGGTGACAAAAATGAGTGTGCAACAAAAGCCATCTCCATGGACGATGACCAAATTTGTTTTATTTCATCATTATTTCACGGGGTAACTCTTGAATCCCGTCCATTCTTGCGAAGCAGATGAAGAACAAAGAGAAACCCTCTATTTTTGTTCCTTTTCTCTTTTTTTGGGAGCCCACTTACTCTCCTATATTGAATAAGAATGATGATTAGTTAGTTAGCCATCTTTTCATTTTCTTTTGTCTTACACCAATCTTCTTCCTTTAATCATCAATCCCATGAACAAAAGAAAAACATGAATGGTGGTATATCCATGATGTCAATGTATCATGAACAAAGTAGATCTTCAGCCTCTCATGGACCAACAACATATATCAAGAACAGATTAATCGAAAACGACAAATTACATTTGCCATAGTCTCCTACAATCCGAGGCTCTATACTACTATAATTTTGAATACATGTAACAAGAAATCATTGATCAGAACATTCAATTGGACCATCAACCATAAGCAAATTAGCCAACGAGTAGTGGTTAACATTCAACACGCTATGCGAGGGCTCATCTAAAACCAGAGCCCATTTCTTCTCCATCACACCTTTTTACACACATACAAAAACAGAAAAATAAAAGAAAATGGCCTCAACCACAAAAACCCAAGTAAAGAGAGAAACCACAACCTAGCTCCACTGGAGACTCTTCAACAGAACTTAGAAGTGTGATGTCTCCCATGACCCTTTATTCTTAATTCTCCTCTGGCGATTAGACGAGGAATGTCGACCAGTCACTTGAAATTCAGACTGATCACCTGATTTAGGATAGATATCGACAGATCTCATGTACCCTCATGAAATATCGACCAATTAAGACGACAGTTCTCGACATATTTAGATTAAGCAGCAACTAACAGAGCAGCACTGACAGTAGCATCATCTTTGGATCCCACTTGATCATGATATGATGAAAAGTTGCTGAGGCTTCTTAGTCATCTCAAGACCCATCAACACAAGCTCCTCAATCTTCTCATCCTCATCAACCTCATTTTCCTCAATCAAAGAAGGCAATGGAGCTTGAATTTCACCAATCATGGCAAGTTTCATCAGTTCAGAGTCCTCAAGTCCCTTGGCTGGTCCCACACTATACTTCTTCTCACCATACTTTGCCAAAGTATCTTTAAACTTCTTGATCTAAACATATAGAGAAAAACCCAATTAAAATTCTGAAAATTACCCAGAAAAATTGATCCAAAACCCATGTCAAAGATGTGGTCTTTATTTGATTTGGTGAAGGATAGTTACAGTTGCAATGGTGCAGCTGAAACTGCATACTCTTCCCTCAGCTCCTTTGTAGAATCTGAAAAAGGGGAGAACATGGACATGCAAGGCTTGGCACATTGGCTTCAATTCCTCATAGTTGATTTGGAGAAAAATCGCATCTGGGTTTGTCTCTGCCAGTTGACACACCTGTTCAACGCCATGAATTTCCTCTCAATAACCCATATAACTAATTTAAAAGATCCTTTTTTTGGACGAAATTGGACCCATTTGACCAAAAATCAAACTTCTCTTCTTCAAATTTCAAAAAAAGGGATTTTTTTTCTGGGATTTTGGGTTTTGTTTTCACCTTGGGATGAAGAGACCTGCAGCCACCACAACCTGGCGAATAGAACCCAACAATGACAAGCCTTTCACCAGCATTTTTCAGTGTATCAACAAGCTCTTGTGCTGAGTTGATTTCCACCATGTTTGGCTTCAATGTCTTCTCCCACCATCTTTGAATCTTTGGCACCATCAACGTTGATTCTTGTGCCTGAAAAGTGAGAACCCATCAACACAAAACTCAAATTTCACACAAAATCAACTAAAATTGACCAAATGACGAGAAAACCCCCTAAAATTAGTAGTTTATGGTACCTTGATAGAAAACTTGCTAGTCAAATTGAGATTCAACGGACCATAACTCCTCTGATTCGGGGCAAAAATTGAATTTCCCCCTAGCTTGGAACTCAAAGCAGGAGCCTTTCTTGGTTTAAGGTACTCAAATGACCCAGGATGTGAAAACACAATCTTCATAGAACAAGCCATGGGAACTCAAAATTTCACCAAAAATGGAAACAACCCACTTGAAATTCCCTTCAACCCTTTTCAATTTCTTGATGAACTCGAACTGCCCGCTTCGATTTATACCCAAAAAAGGGCAAAATGGACAAAAAGTTCCAATCTTTCACACAAAATTATGCAGAAAACAGGGAAGGAAGTGCAAAAAACAAAAGGGAGTTTCTGATGCTTTAACAGAGCGGCAAGCAATCAACACTTTCTATGATGCACAGAATGGAGCAGAAAAAATAACAGCAGAAAACAACAAAATCTCACTGGAAAAATGACCAATTAAAGATAAATTGAATGGATAAAATTAGGGGTTTGAGAATCTTTTTTGGAGCTGAGAATCAGGAGAATATAATGGAGAGGAAATTGGGGAGAAAATTTTGATGGATAGCAATGTGTCGACTAGGTGGAGATGATGGGGATGCTCTTTTCCTTTTTATTTTTTTAAGTTCTTTTTTGTTGAATGTTTTATCCATTGTAAGTTTTGAGGTATCCATATTGGATCAGTTTTAGTAGGAAATTTAATGAAACAACTGTATTTTTTTGTTTTTTCTAGAATGAGATTTATTCTTGGATTTATTTCTAAAATGGTCGGTTCAAATTCTCAAAAAAAAAAAAAAAAAAAGGCCGGTTCAATCTTTGAAAATATGTTGAATTTTGGAAATAAATATGTGTTTTTAAATTAATCCAATCTTTCAGGGGCTATACATATAAACTTTTGTTTATGAAATCAATTTTATACAACGGATATAAAAAATGAGTTAAACATTAAAATATATAATTAATGTTTATTAATTTATATATTTATAGAATTAAGTATCTTTTAAAATAATTTTTGATCGTTTTAATGAAATTCTCAAACCAAATGATTTATAAAGACTTATCCTTGACCATCTTTAGATTATGAATTTCATTTTTGTAAGAGCATATAGTGATGATGCATCGACTCAGATCAAGTGGCATTTTTTTGTTTTAAGTTTTAACAGGTGGATTGTATTACTGTATAAACAAATTAACAGGCGAACAACAAAGCTGAGTAAGGGCTGATGTGTCTATTACTCATCCAAATTTGTTGTAGTATTTGCTTATATTCGTCACTTATATGCACTCCTCTGTATGGGACAAACATCCATAATTGACACCTATTTAAGTGAGTTTTGTTTCATAATAAGAACTTTTTTTAACCACACATCTAAACAAAGTTACTTAAATCCTTGTTCATAGTATTACTTATTTTCGTTTTAAAATAAATAAACTATTTTGAATTTTTTCACTTCAATCAACATTTCAAAAAATCTTATATTTCATTTTAACAACATAATAAAATTGTATGTGATGATCACCCAAAAAATCACAAAAATGATAAAACCGAAGGGACTGAGCCCAAAAAAGTATATGCCCAAAGAAAAATGATTTAAGGAAATATCACTCAAAGTGAGGGGAGTGAATTCGAATTCACGTCTCATTGTAGAGGTGTCAATCAAGATTTATTTTTTCTTTTTCTTTTTTAAAAATCACCCAAAATGAGGGAAAAATTCCTACAAATAGATAATCTCATTTTCTAAAAAAAAAAAAAAAAAAGATATCATCTCATTTATTGCTCATCTCATTCAATTCATTGTATATCTATTTCTGAGACTGACTTGAGTGTCAAAACAGAAGTCCAAGGTTGAAACCTCGATCTTCCGTCTAACAAGGTTTATTTGGTTTGGGTGTATAGGCGATCGATCTCACCAAGTCAACATCCGATCGGTCACACCAAGCAGTGGTCAGTGACCAATCTACTACACATTAAATGTGACAAACAATTTGACATCCATCGTGGGACGGACGAGCATCATGTCTCAAATCCGGAGCCAAACCTCAAACCACAAAACTATCCTAAGGGATGAGGACTTTACTTACTGAGGAGATACCACAATCGATCACCGTGGCCATGTTTTAAGAGTTTCGTCAAGAGGTGAGCTATCAACATAGGGGAATCCTCCAAGAGATGAGGACTCTTCTTACTAAGGAGATACCACCATGCCCGGACGTGCCACTCCCGCAGACCACAGAGAGGAAGGTACCCCAAGACCCTACCAACCTTAATTACCAAATTAATCATGCCGAGGCTGAAGATTCAAGGGATCTACGAGATGAATTGAGCATGCGCTTTATCAGCTCCAGATCCCCAGCACCACAGGCCGTTCAAACATCTGTAACGAATGTTGAAGGGGTCAGACCAAGCGCTGCCCATAAGGAGAGGGAAGGCAAACTTTAGGGTAGACAATCTCTTCATCCCTGAAATCAATTAGCAACTACCATTGGAGAGGTTCTGGATGCCGACATGTGATACATATGATGGAACAACGGATTTGAATGAGCACATCCAAAACTTTCAAACCCTCATGAACATCCAAGGTACTCCTGATTCCCTCATGTGCAAAGCGCTCCCAACCATCTTAAGGGATCCAACCCGGGTATGGTTCAATACTTTGCCAACTGGGTCTGTGGCTTCCTTCTTCGAATTGGCCTGCTTGTTCTACAAGCAGTACATGTATAGTAAACACCAACATCTCATCTCTACCTACATGTACACGATCTTTCAACTGCCGGGAAAAGGTCTTCGGTCATATGTCCATCGCTTCAACATAAAAAAAGTGAAGGTGGTGGAATCGATAGACCATGAAATCTGTCAAGTCTTGATAACCGCTCTAGCAAGGGAAACTGATATGGTTCTTTTTAAGTAAGAACTAAACTCCAGGAATATGGAAGGAAAGGGATGGACTCAGATATTTTGTGGGGTTAAAGTTGCTTGTTTCATTCATAATGTTCCTTCCTTTTTATAGATTTATAGAAGATGCAACCAACTTGATAACGTGAAACGTGCCTTTCTAAATGCAACCTATTTTCTAGAAATGAGATTGACTAGTTCCTAATAAATATTCAAAAAGCGGGAAAATGCAATTTAACTAATACAAATGCAAAAAACGTGAAGGCTTCCTTATTTTATGCCTATGTCGAGTCGTGTTTACTATGATTGGGCCTTTCCCTTTAACTGTCGGGCTTCTACTCACAATATTCATATTAGAAACCCCTCCTATAGTCTCTCAAAGAGAGAAATATGGGCGTACTCCGACCTCTTGGATAAGTAGGGGAGTACATCCACACTAAGACAATAATAAAGTTCGGAACCGAAAGATAGGACTTTGAACTCGCAGTCGTCAAGGGAGAAGGGCCATGTGGGATCAAGAAGGAAGAAGCTGTCCGGTCGGCCAAAAAGACCCAAATAAAAGAAGCAGGCTAAACCAATCATGCCAAACCCAGGTCGTGGAAGTTCTTGTCGCTGCCAGGAAAGAAAAATAACTCATAAAACAACATAAAAAATAATGTTTTCTTGGAGCCCTTATGGACAAAAGTAGATACTGCCGGTGTCATAAGGACCATGGCCATGACATCGAAAAGTTTCAGCACCTGAAAGAGGCCGTTAAGGACTTAATCCGAAAAAGGCACCTGAAAAAAATTCTAAGCTGAGAAAGAGCCGATCGTCGGTTGGTCTGTCCAAGAGGAAAGGACCGACCGTGCTCCCTAGAGGGTCGTGGGGAGCTAAACCAGCCTCCTATACATCCTTGTATCAATGTGTTAATGGATGGTCTTATCCTGTGAAAGGGTCAAAAGACTTCTCGCAGGTGTCACGACCCCCAAGAGTAAGTCAATATGATTGACCCAAAGAGAACGAAGTGCGATATTGTGGTCCAATTAGGGCAAGAAGATAACCCAGGGATTCATTTCCCCCATGACAATGCCCTCATCATTACTCTCCAGATCGAGAAGTATAATGTTGAAAAGATACTTATTGATAGTGGCTCATCCATCGACATACCTACTTCTTCACCATCAGAAGGATGTGACTAATGGAAAAGGACTTAAAGCCCTTCCAGTCTCCCCTTGTAAGATTCATTGTAGAGGTCGTGTATCCTACCTCACTCTTCGACTGACTGTGGGGGATAAGGCGTCCGGTCGGATAATGACCAAGATGGCTGATTTTTTGGTGGTGGATTTGCCATTCGTCTATAATGGAATCTCAGGAAGACCCTCGATCGTGGACTTTCAAATACTTATTACTCCATTCTATATGATGATTATGTTCCTTACCCTCAAGGGGGAAGGGGTGATCAAAGGAGACAAAAGGACTTCAAAGTAATGCTATTTGGTAACTCTCAAGCGATATCTTGAGCTCAAAGCAAAAGAAACCTTGTAATTGCACGTTGACCCGAGGTTAATCAAGCCTCGGCCTGAGGTGATCGAGAACTTTGTCAAGGTCTCACTGAAGTTGGGGGTCGCACCAAATGTGTTCGTATTAGTTCCCAATTGAAGGACCATCCGGTCAAAACTACTCCAGTTCCTCTAGTCCAACTCTAATCTGTTCGCGTAGACACCTTCTGACATGTCGGACATTGATCTAAAAGTGATCATGCACCAGTTGGAGGTCGATCTCTATGCCAAACTCATTAACCAAAAGCAAAGACATTTTGCTGAGAAACGGAAGAAAGCCATAGCCGAGTAGATAGAGAAACCCTTTGCTCTCGGTTTCTTCTACGAGATCAACCCAAAATGTCTCGCCAATGTGGCCATAGTAAAAGAAAGTCAACAAAATGTGGCGTATGTGCTGGACTTCATCGATCTCTACAAGGCTTGTCACAAAGTCTCATACCCTTACCAAAGATAGACTAATTGGTGGACGCTACCTCCGAGCACAAGCTTTTATCTTGTTGAGTACATATATTTTGATATCTATATTGATCTTGAATATTGATTGTTAGAAAAAAAAAAAAAAAACAGAAAGACTCGGGCCTTCCTTGTTGCAATCAAAATTGAGATAGGTGTATACAATGCTTAGGCCTTCCCCAATTTCCATAAATATGACATAAACACGGAAAGCTCTTGTTATGGTGATTATGTTGAGTTTATTAAGTCCTTATTGTTTATTCTGAATATTTTATATATGGACTAACAATATATTAAGAAAAATTCGAATATTCTATTACAAAATCTATTTTGGATTTGTTTAGTATATATAGAAAGTTTTGGAGGCCTAAGAATGGAAAGAAGATTTGATATCAATCCAAATGAAGATGGAGGTCCAAGTTTGCTGATTCCTGGAGTTCTATAAAAAGGAGATCACCACCAAGGAGCAAAGTGATCGATTTCCTACACAACCTTGACATCATATTACAATCGAAAAAAAAAATAGCCATCCATTGAAGTTAAATCCAACTCCAAAAACACCCATAAGCCTAAGACAATGATCCATTAATGTTTTGGAGCTGTCACACAACAAACATGCAAAGCTGTTGTTGTTGATTGACTAGAGAGTTAATCAAGAAGACTTCCTTGGTTCAAGGTGACCGAACAAGAGGAAGGCCCAGGCCTTGTTGAAGACAAGGGTGCCATTGCAAGGAGTGTTATCCAGAAGACTAAGGACCAGAGAATTACGAGGTATTGCTACAGGAAATTAGACCTGAGGGTATAAGAGTTCTAACAGGGAGATTAAGAACTAGAGGTGCTAAGCCTTATTTATGGATAGCACAAGCTGTACTTAGGGTGACATCTGGGGGACTGGCACAAGTTGTAATTGGTTTCGACTGTGTCACAAGGATGTTAGTAATACAAGACTTCTATGACACTGATTTGGAAGATTGGTGAAAGAGAGGGACAACGGCGTTTACTAGTGAAGAAGATCATAGTGCAAAGTTTTCAAACCAAGTATCAAAGTGCATTCTTCTTAAAAGCTAACTATTTTAGAAGAAAAAGATATGTTTGACAAAGGCTGAAAAGGAGGGTGTATCTGAGCACTGACCATCACTATTTGATGTGACCTACTATGGTTTCTGGAAAGAGAAGATAGAGATCTATATTTAATTTGAAGATTGACAGCTACGAGAGATCATTCAAAATGGACCATTGAAGATAGAGAAAAAGGATGCCGATGGAAAGATGGTTTAAAAACCAAAAGCTGAATGGGTTACAGAAGACAGAGAGAAATGCAAGAGCAAGCAATATTCTCATACGTTGCATGACTAGTGCAAAATACAAGTAAATCACAATGTGCAAGACTTCCAAGGAGATTTGGGACACTTTGGAGGTGAAATATGAAGCAATCAGTAAAGTGAAGGAATAACAAATTGATCTTTTGGTTTCACGGTTTGAGAACTTCAAGATGAGCCCTAATGAGACCATGAAGGAGATGTTTATCAGGTTTATTGAGATTGTGAATGAATTGGATTCACTTGGTAAATCATACATCCTAATGAATTGGTGAGGAAAGTTCTCAGAAGCCTTTCTAGGGCTTGGAATGCGAAGGTCATTGCCATACAAGAAATCAATGACTTGAAGAAGCTACCTTTGAGTGATTTAATTGGCCCCTTGATCAATTATGAGAAAAGATTAAAGCAACAAGAAGAAGATGAAGCCAGTGTATCAACTAGAATGAAAGACCTAGCCCTTCAAGCAAGAGAGTCACCAAAAACTTTTGAAGCATGCGAAGGATGTGATGATGAGACCATAGCCTTTCTGAGCAAAAGATACTTCAACTTTTTGAAAAAGAAGGATGATAAGAAGAAGATAAGTGGTAAGTTCTCATCTAAATCAACTTCTGACCCTTTCTTTAATTATGAAAAAATAGGTCACTTCATGAAGGAATGCTCAATGCTGCATAGAGATTTCAAGGGAAAGAAGATGCAATACTTTACTGCTGATAGAAAAAAGGCTATGCTTATTGCTTGTGAAGCTTAGGATACTTATAATTTCCTTCCTGATAAAGATTCTGATGATGCTTCAAAAGATGACAAAAGCTCCAAAGGTTGTCTTATGGTAGAAAAGGATTCAGATGTTTCAGATTCAGATGATGAGATAATTAATGTCAAAACTGTAGGGTTTGACTTTCAACCTAGAGGGGGAGGGGGGTGAATAGGTTGTAAGAGACTTTGGTAGTCTTTTTCTCACGGATTATCAATTCTGTGCAGACTTGTATAGTATGCAGACTACTCGAGTAATCTGCAGAAGATATTGTCTCGTCTGTACTTGAGATTTTATGAATCCTTGAGTCTTTTATCTCTTTCTCAGCTGTTGTATTTGATCTGTGACAATTCTAAGGCAATATAATGAAAGCAGTAAAATGACACAAAGTTTATACTGGTTCAGACACTCGATATCAACTGATATTCGAGAGCTTAGTCCAGTCTTCCCTTGGTGACTAGTGTAGTCCACTCAAGAGAGAAATATCACTATTTTCTTGTTTATGCTTACAAGTATCTTCCTTTTACAAGATCTTTATCTTGTATAGGGAGTAGAGAACCTAGATCTTTGCACAACTCTGAATCCTGAGTTGTCGCAAGAGTTGTTCTTCTACAAACTAATGATATTCCTCATTGCTTTCACGACTTAGCTTTCTTGAGTACTCTTTGAATCTGTCTGATTGCTTTGCACTTTCTTGTACTCTTCAATCCTTTCTCAACAGCATTCAACTTTTTTCAGCAATCTTGTGTGTACACCAAGCAAGCTTCACCGGTTCCCTTTTATAGGTCAAAGGAACGAACCTCACTTGTAAACAACTCACTATTCCTATAGCACACCACACTGTTTATTTTCATGCTTACTTCTATCTTTAAATAGTAGCCAAATTGTACTACAATAGAGCATATCAATAAAATGAAAAAAATCAGAAGAAAAAGAAATACCAAACCTTATTTTACCTCTATGCACCACTAGTTCAATCTCGGCCAACAGTCCTTATCCTTGGACCAAGGCACTAGCGAGGGAAGAGTTTCTAACTCATTCAAGAGCTCATCAACCAAGACCTCCTGCCGAGTAACCTTCTCGGCCTGAGCCTTGGCCACGTAGGTCCTCTTAGGTCGAGGCGAGGAGGAAGGGGAGCCAGCCCCTCATGGAAACAGCAATGGAGTCAGGTGCCTTTCGCACCTTGGTCTTCCTCCTAGCGACAGCCCTCCTCTTCAATTGTTCTAGCTCAGAAGCCTTAGGAGCTATAAATGAGAAGTCAAAATGTTAAAAGCCAGAACAACCAGAATCGAAGAAAGGAAATAGGGACACAACATATACCGGGACCCTGCACATTAAGCAAAGATAAGTAGTTTTCGATCGACAGGGGACCATTCTCGATCAGCCAGCTCTTCAAAGCAATGTAAGGAGCCTCATCGGCCAAGACGGGGAGGTGGGCCAACTTTGCCTCGGCCATCCTCCGCCACTAGGTGGGGACGTCCCATTCACGGCGGTTAACATAAGCAATGGAAACTAATTCGTTTTGAACTTCTTTGCGAATGGGGGAAAGATCCGTGGCCAACTTATGATGGGGATGGGCATTTAGATGTACCCATTACTCGTCTTTTTCCTAACGGTTAAGCCAATAAAAGTTGAAGAAAAGGGAGGGCGTGATCTCCGTCTCGGACAGGCCAGCCTTACTCGTCTCCAAATAGTAACCAACCAAGATTCTAACTGAGTTAGGATGTAGCATGGTTGGGATAATATTCAAAGTTAGGAGAAAAAAAGAAAGAAAAGGATGAATTGGGAAAGAAAAACCTGTTTCGAAAAAATTTATTGTAAAAAGGAAGACGTTCGATCGAAACCGAAACTGACCGGGACACCCTCACCTGGATAAATGGCCTCGAAATCCACATGGAGTTTATATTTCAAGGCCAAATCAAAAATTTGGTTAGAGGACATATTGGAGTAAGCCGACATGACCTCTAGGAAAAACGTCAAGTTGTGACTGAGTCCCTCCCAATGAGAAGGAGAGCTCGGTCTTACTCCCGGGCCTTTAGAGAGGAGCTCTCATCTTAGGCGATTCTTGAGACGACTTAGAAATGAGAACTGAAAAATAGATTTTTTTCAAGTCTATATCTTTTTCCTCATAAGAAGAAAAGGCACCAAACGATATGGAAGGCATGGTAGAATCAAAGGAAAACACTAACTGAACGGAAAAGAAAAAAGAATGGAGACTTAAAGACAGAGAAGACGCCGACAGCTCAACGTCGACGGCAACGAATCGAGAGAGTGATGAGAGGGAGAGGAGATATGATGGAAGGAGGAATGAGAAGTGAGGTGAGGCACCTCTCTATTTATAGAGGATAAGCTTCATCATTTGAACTTTCCTGACCTCTCCTCTTCCCCATAAGCATGGAAAGGGTGCAAATTAATGGTATTAAAGACCCGAAATTCAGGGCCACGTCCCATTAAAGCTGCCCTAGCACTGAATCAAGTCACCCACGATGCAACGTGGCTCTTCGGCACCAAATCAAGTCAGAAGGACCAACTCGGTCCAAAAGAAAACCTATATGGTACCATGGGACAAGTTCGGCCAGAAAGGGCCATTGAGGAGAGAATCAAAGGAGCTAAGTGCGACCTCTGTACCTGACCTATAAAAGAGAGAATTTATAAACCCAAGGACGGTCCAGGAGGGACTAAAAGAAGCTCGGGGGCAACAGATTGTATCAAAAATAATGTCATTCCGATTAACCAAGACTGAGCAGATAAATATGGATGGGATATTAGTCGGATATTTTCTTTTATTGTTGAAAAGACAATTGTATGAAAACCTATCACATATACTAAAAAGCGATCAAAAGAAGTAGATCAAATAATATCTTCCTGATACCTCTCGACTTAACCAATAACGTACTTCTCCTATAAATATACAAATAGGCATAGGCACCAGGTTTTCTACACAGAATACATATCCTCTTTTCTCTCTTACTCCCCACTCATACCCAACTGTTACTCATTTAAACCGAATATCATGATCCTCGGGTTCCCTTGCTAATCGATGTTGGCTTTTTTTTGAGTGCACAAGATCTACAGGATCTTCGTAGGACTACGTCTGCCTTTTGTCAGGAGAGCCACATCTTAAAAGACCGACCCACCAAACTAGAGGAGAACACCCTTCACATCCATGAGGCTCTGTTCAAGTGTTTCCGACATAAACAATTTCAGATTTCTTATTAAATTTACATTTAATAATAAATTTCAATTTCATTAATATGTAATTCGTAAAAATTTGGATAAGTAAAATGATTTATATCAAATACTACTATATCATTATTATATTATATCTTTTTCACTGTATTTTTTTATTTTTTTTTGGGGTCCGTGAATGCATAGGCTGATAAACCAGTACTTATTACATGGAAAGGTTGAAGTTAAGTAGATCAACTTTCAAAAGGAGATTTTTGAGACAGTTGAATCAGTATGGGCATTTTCTAGCAAGGGCTGTCCGCTCGATCCCCACGGTCCACATGAAGTGAGAGAGCAATAGATCCATGGTGAAAATAAAACAGGAGTGCATCAGAAAGGCTGAAAATGAACTTTGTTGGTTATGATATTGGACAATATAAAACAAAAAATACCAAAAGGCGAACGAATAATGACTAGCACGATTAGGTAAACTCTCAAATACTACCATCATTATGGCACGAGTGTTCAAATACTGTTTCATCGCTTTATTGACCTAGAGTAGCTAGAGTAGAGTGAGACCACATCGATGTCAAAATATATCAAATAGCAACAGAACGATCATCAGTTTCGCAAAACTTACTGTAGTAATGAGTAATCATCAGCTTAGTGGAACCGACTGCAGCCATCACGCAGCAATTCTGCTCCAATTTAATACCCCAAAGAACAGATCGAGGGTACACATCAGCAGCAATGAGCACAATCGGCATTCTAAACACAAGCTCACACTACATGTCTTCAGAGATAAAAGCTATTCAAGATCCAGAGTAGAAACTAGGTTACAAATGCTATTCCAAGATGACCAAACAAGAGGAATAACCAACAAACAATAATATGCTATATTCCAAGATGATCACACATACACAAATGACCAAACCCGAGGAAGGAATAACCATCAACAGTAACGACAGGTTCAAGTACTTCACTCCTCCGTTCGATTAGAGCAAAGATGGACCATAGAGGGTACCGCCAGAAACCAAACCGATTTATGATAGACGCAAAATCTTTTGCAGGTTTAACGAGTAAAGCAGGAGCACCATGGCAGGTGCAAATCTCACATCTACAACTATCAAAAATCTCCTAGCTAGCTAACACTACCTACAACCACCACCTAAAACACAAACCCAACAGCAACCATGACACCAAAAACTTTGATCCAAGACAACCCACTACGTAAACTAATTGTGAAAAAACACAGCATGAAATGGAGAACAATCAATTGATACAGCAACTCTGATACCCATACACTTTGGGTTCAGGACAATCCACCACATTCACATACTGAAAAAACACACACAGCACGAAATGGAGAACAATCAATTAATAAGCCACGCAGCTCCTACTCATAAAATCAGAGGTATCGATAATTACATATTCCAGTCCACAATAAACCCACTTCGAACCACTTTGAATATGGAGTACATGAAACATTTCTATCATACATTCTTACCCTCAAACCATTAAGATGACTATTATGAGTCATTTTCATAGCTCTATACCAAAACACAAAGATGCCAGCCCTATCAATGAACAAGTAATTTAATTCCATTCCTCGAGCCTCAGTTAACAACTAAGTTCTTTCCCAACTAATCATCATAACTCTCTATCCTACATGAAGAAGCTTAACTACTTCAACTTGCCAAAACAAACTAGAAAAACTAACAGAAAAACTGCAACGTTCATGATCAAATTAATTTTTTTTTAAAAAAATAAAAATTAATCACCCCATGATCACCCCCGACAACAAGGTTAAAGGCAACATTTCAAAATCAAGAAACCCCAAAATCCAACATCCTATTTCCAGCTCCAAGACTCGGTTTATCAGAAGGGATAAGTGAATAACCACAAAGTTAATCACAACAATATAAAACCATTGCACAATGAGAATACAAAAAAAAAATGTATAGTAGAGTTCAATCAAAAGATGGTTTATAACAGGTAAAACGAAAACCACCACACAAAAACACAAACCAGCAGATCCAGAAGTCAGAAACTGACTTCCAAAACTTTCATTAATCAAATTGCCAAATCAATATCTAGTACTATATCATGAAACTGAGACTGAGACTCAATTTCTAGTTTTAACCCTTTTTTCTAAGTAAAATACCCAAAATGGTCAAGAAATGCCACTCAAATGGATAAGCAATGCAACTCAGATAATTAAATACATCCAAACTCTCAAATCCAGAACTACAATTTGGCATATCATAACCTAACAGCAAAGGATTATACAAGAACGAATCATATCAAAAAGGATCATTACGGCATCAAGCAACTAACATAAAACATAAGAGGAATCAACGACCACATAGATAATAAACACAGATTAAAAGACTGAAATGAGAAAATGATTATAAATAGTAGGAAAAACTGTTTGCACAGCAATAACCAGATCCAAAAACCTACCAAGATCCGCATACTCAAAACAACAACATGAAACTACCAAATCCAAATAACATAACTCCGATAAATGACTTCAACGACATAGTTCCAATATTAATGAATATTAAGAAAACTACTGAAAACAGCAGCAGCATCACCATAGCAAGAGCATCATCATCGGTCAATCCCCACCCTTCTGGTACACGTACGTGAGGCCGCACTTGCCACAATAATGCCTATCGAAATGATTCGCCATGAAAGTCCCCGCCCCACACTCGGAATTTGGACACTCCTTTCTCAGCCTCGTCACCTTCCCGTCGCCGTCCACCTTATAGAACTGCAGCACGGCCAGCTTGACCTTCTTGTGCTTGTGTTTGATCTTCTTGGGCTTCGTGTAAGTCTTCTTCTTCCTCTTCTTGGCTCCTCCCCTCAGCCTCAGCACCAGATGAAGGGTCGATTCCTTTTGGATGTTGTAGTCTGCGAGAGTGCGGCCGTCCTCGAGCTGCTTGCCTGCGAAGATGAGACGTTGTTGGTCTGGTGGGATGCCTTCCTTGTCCTGGATCTTGGCCTTCACGTTGTCGATGGTGTCGGAGGATTCCACCTCGAGGGTGATCGTCTTCCCCGTCAGCGTTTTCACGAATATCTGCATTTTCGGAGCTTTCAGTGGGTGGCGGAGATTAGAGAAATGAGGAGGGTTAGGGTTTGTGTGGGAGAACTAGGGAGCCACTTTGGGTGAGTTATTTATATGGAAGAGGATGGGTTTGGGCTTTGATCTTTGGGACGTGGGAGTTGCTTTTGTGGGCTTGGGCTTTGGGATTAATGGAGGTGGGATTGTGCAAGGAGCATGTCTGATACGACTGGTGAGGGTGAATTCTATTTTTTTGTGAAATAATTTGATGCACAATAGCATCTCCAAATTTTTGGTTTGGGTACCCACAGTTCATAACGGATGGGTAATGTCGTACCCGCTTACTCCATAGTTTGGCATTGAATAGTGTAAAAACCTTATAATAAGCAATGTTATTCCAGTGGCATTATGCTGATGCATGTTGTCGTAGGTTAAAACTATAGAAAACAAACGCATAGATGATTATCATAATTTCTCTTACCTTAAAATTTAATCATCAAAACTAAGGATAATGAATTATTATAGATCTGTATATAAAAGACTTGGTAGATTGTAAATGAAAGGTTTTATAAATTTGTAAAGGGATGGTTTCGTTAAAATAAGGAAATACCTTAATCACATTCACTAAAATTTTAATTATCAAGGAAACTTGAATAATTAAACTAATTATCTATTCTATATACCATGATAGCATGAGTACAAAGCACGGACAATTGAATCAAATAAGTAACATATCAAACGTGAATAAAATAGTAACATTGATTGGTTTCTATCATTCATATCTCAAAAGATCCTAGATAAACTATAACAAGATACCTTGAACTATAACTTATCTAATTGTTACTTAATATGATCAACATAAATTGAATCATTAGTTAGATCAACCTAACAACACATCTAAGTGACCAATTTAGAGGTCTTCATAAGTTAACCATGTTATAGCCAATGCATAAAGTCATTTAGTGTAACGCCCTTGGATTTTCTTTTCAATACCTATTAAACACGTGGCGTTACCGCCGCTCCAAAGTTTCCTTCGAAGCAAGGTGACAAGAATACAAGGGGTTTAAGTATAAGAAACATAGGATCTAGAAATAAATATTCAACTTACATCGTTATAGGATCTAGAAATAAATATCCAACTTACATCGTCTTGTAATACATGAAAATCAATGTCTCGAAAGAAAGGACAATATTACAACAAGTCGAATTTATTCATCCTTGCTAAGTAACAGACCCTTCCTCGAATCTTTATTACCTGAAACGAACACGTAACCGTGAGCTCTCGAGCCCAGTAACACAGGATACACGTCCATCTGAGGGATCCGGCATGCTTATTATATCATGCGTTTTCCATGCGCAAATAGGATACAATGCACGCAATATCGAGCAATCATATGCCAAACAAGAATATATAAATTACATACAAAATAATATCTCAAGTCAAGCAGGTTAATTCTTTGTCCGTCATCAATAGCCTTTAATAGGGGTTTTAAGGCTCGTCTATATTTTGGGTCAAGACATATTAATTCTCAAAACTTTTACAGGTTAATGACATGTTCTGTTATGCCATATTGATTCTAATGATTTTTACAGATAAATGACATGTTCTGTCACGTTATAATTATTCTGACGATTTTTTATCAGTTAATAACATGGGAGGAGTTATAGTAGGAATTAATGTTAATATTATCGTCATACTAATAACAATTAAACAAACAGGATTGTCGCTGTAGTCAACCTAGGACGGTTAATGATAACCAAACACGGCCACCAACTATATTTTAATTGATGTCGCTGCGTGTACGCGAAGGGGGTTTCTATCCCTCCCTAGCTAGTTCACGACCCGTAACTCTCCCAATTATTATCATTTACAGAAATGTCTTCATATTCAGGTTTTCAGGATTTTCAGACAGGTAGCATGAAATTAATCATATTAATTCCATGTACAACAAGACTCAAGATTTTCAGGCACATAACACGAGATTAATCCTATCAATCCATGTATAGCAGGAGACCATCATGGTCTTCGTAATTCAAGATTTCAGACATATAATATGAAATTAATCATATTAATCCATGTATAGCAGGTGATCATCATGGTGTTCGTAATTCGAGATTTCACGTATATAATATGAATTAATTATATTAATCCATGTATAGCAGTTGACCACTATGGTGTTTCATAAATTTATATGACGCTATATTTTGTAATGTTCTTAATAATTTTCAGGATTAATAATTCGTTACAAAAATAATATCAACAAGCACAGGATATCACACATCAAGAGCAAACAAAATTCAGGAGATCGCTATTTAAATTCTATAATATTCTACGGGTTGCATCATTACCCTTCTGGCAAACAAATCAAGTCAATCAAATAATCACACTTTTATTCTTTTTATTTATCATGCGAGTACGTGATCACACAATCATATAAATAAAATCACGCACATATAATTTAGGGTAACGATGTGTGTTACCTCGTCATTAATAAAAATCCAGAAATTCTTCAGATAATCCCAAGCTTAATCCCGACTCTCAATATTTGTCGTACCTACAATAATAACGCAATATAAGTATCCTCGTATTTATTTCCCGAAATAATATATATAACATATAGTGTAATGTTTTAACTAATAGTATTTTAATTAATGAAAAGGGGTTTATCCCCTTTCCCCTTCACTGTACGTGCAAGGTGGCGAGCCCGATTTCAGGCCGTCGACTCCTGAAATCTCTCCGGCCAAATCGACGGCGGCCAAGGAAGGTCGGGCGGCCCGGATGGGGGAATCGCCGCTGCTTGGCTGTGACGGGGAGGAGACGGCGTGAGCGGTCAAGATCTCTGGGTGAGTTTCGTTCGTCGCCTCTCATTGGTGTCCGAGCAACCGCTGCTGTCATCCTCGTCGATGTTGTTGTCGGCTATGGTGGTCGAGAATAGATCTCAGGCGAAGTCGTCGAGCATTCAAGCGAGGTAGGCAATGTCGAGATGTTCCAGATGTACTCGCGGCCAAGGGCGAGGAAGATCGGCAATGTCGGAGGTTGGTCGAGTTCCAGCTCCGGCAAGTTCAGACAAGTGGCGGCGCGGTGGTTCAAGAGGGCGACGGGGCTGGGGAAAGGGAGGTGGCGACGGGGTCGGGGCCGAGCTCGAGGTAGGGTACGGCTATCGGATGTAGTGTTTCCATTAATGGGAATGTTCGACGGCGACGGCTCAATGGCCGGAATTCGGCAATACAGTCATCATACAAGAAGGAAAATAAAAACATAGACGAAACAAAATCGAAACGAGAGACGATAGTTTACCCCTTACGGTCTCTATTCTCCTCGGAGGGTAGGTCACAGTTTGTGAGGTCAACAAATTTTGAAAATATTTATATTAAGACGTGATTGAAATATTTATGAAAACGGTTGAGATTTTCGTGGGATTATTGCATTGTTCAAATATACCTTACCATATTTAAAATATTTACTTCCTTATTCAATTTATTTCGGGATATTGCATCTCTCCCTCCTTTCAAGAAGTTTCGTCCTCGAAACTTGATTAAAATAAAGAATAGAGGCTTACTTGAGAATAAGTATGGATATCGCTTCCTCATATCCTCTTCCAACTCCCATGTTGCTTCCTTTGTAGTATGGTTAGTCCATCGTACCTTTGCCAATGACCCTTCCCTTCGCTTGAGTATTTTTATCATGTGATCTACTATCTCCTCCGGTTTTTCCTCATAACATAGGTCCTCATTGAGTCTTACTTGCTCATGTTGAATTACATGCTTAGGATCAGGTTCATATTTCCTTAACATAGAAACATGAAAGACATCATGAATATCAACTAACCCTACCGACAATGCCAACCGATAGGCCACTTCCCCGATCCTTTCAAGGATGTCAAACGAGCCTATGTAACGAGGACTGAGTTTTCCCTTTTTCCCAAACCTCATAACTCCCTTGGTAGGTGAAACTTTCAAGAAGATATGATCACTGACTAAAAACTCTAGTTGCCTTCTTCTCACGTCTGCATGACTCTTTTGACGATCTTGAGCTGCCTTCATCCGGGATTGAAATATTTATGAAAATCGAAACGAGAGACGATAGCTTACCCCTTACGGTCTCTGTTCTCCTCGGAGGCTAGGTCACTGTTTGTGAGGTCAACAAATTTTGATAATATTTATATTGAGACGTGATTGAAATATTTATGGAAGCGGTTGAGATTTTCGTGAGATTCTTGCATCATTCAAATATACCTTACCGTATTTAAAATATTTACTTTCTTATTTAAATTATTTCGGGATATTACATTTAGGTGGTCAATCTATGAAAAAACTCTAATCTTTGACATCATTCATGTAAAATAAATTAAATTCAATAACTAAATAAAACAAATCTCATAATCCCTTACCTTGTGTCATTATGATTATTCCTTATTAACAATCTACTCAATAATTGAATTGGAAAGCAATACAAGTAACACATGGATAAATATGCAATAATAATCATCATAACCAATATAAATTGAATCAAATGACTAAAGTACATCAATAACCAACGAAAATACTTACAAACATATGAATAAGATCTTAAGAATAATAATCCAAAGGTAGACAACTTTGAAAATCCTATCTGAGCAACTCAAACAAAGAATAAAGGTGTTTGTGATCTAACTAAACACTAAAAACAATGGCTACGAATGAAAGCTAGATGCTAGAAATGAAAAAAAACATAGTATATTTATAGAAAAACATAAAAATCCTAAGAAATCCGGAAAAAATAGCTTTGAAATCTCGAAATGTATTTCGGTTATAACATCGTCACGATACGGATCTGGTCACGATAGTGATCATCATTCTGGTTTGTCTCTGGATGTAAGCTAGAGGCCTGTATGATCATGACGCTTCATAAAGTCATCAAAATAGTTTCAAAACGATCCAAAGCAATCACTAACGTCTTCATATGCATTAAGAACATCTTCATAACTCAAAATATCATCAAAAACATCATCGATTTGTATCCAAACTGCATCAAAGTGTTCAAAATCTCTATAATCACTTCAATCACATAGCTTCGTATCCATGGAACATCAAAACTTCTCTTCACCCAGTAATATCTACATAAAACCATAGAAAGAGCAGTACCAGCGTCCATAACACAATACTAAACTAAAAGAATGAGGAAAATGACTCAAAACACACTGAACAAAGGAAATTAACCTTGAAAATTATGAGTATATTCATTCTCATCAAATTTCCCGAAACCAAACATAACCAAACATTTGCTTGTGTCTAAGAAAAAACTAAAAAACAAAGGATTTAAAGACACAAATGAAATCTTTGAAACTAAAGAAAAACAAACCATACTTGAGCAATAAGATAATTAGTATGCTAAACAATCAACTAAACTAACATATGTCGAACAGATATCACCACAAACGTCCATCATCCCAAAACCATTTTAGTTTTGCATAAAAGCAAAAACATTTGAAAATGTTGCAAGCTCACTAAAGCTCGACCACTTCCGAGGTGACTCTCACTAGCGAAAATAAAAACTTTTGAAATCATAGTTTGCTAAAGCTCGACCACTTTTCTCTAGGATTTCTCTCATAACATAGTTACCATCGCTCTTATTCACCACATTTTTTTTTTTTTTTTTTTTGGCATTGTATAGCACATTGGTGCAATCAAACATATAACTTTGAGAATTTCTTTTGAAAATATACTCATATGACAATCATACAAACATAAAATCATCATATTACATTGCTCAAACTATGGTTTTATTAAAATAAAAAAGACTCAAACTTATTATTATTAATTTTTTTTCACGATTTTTTTCACAAAAATAATAATAATAAATAATAAAAGAATTTTTTTTTGCTCAAATTAAAATTTTCGGAGTTTTTATTAGAAAATAACAAAAAATAAACAACTAACTAAACTAACCTAATCTAGTTGACCACACCCCCAAACTTAAACTAAACATTGTCCTCAATGTGATAAAAATTAAGAGCTGAAGAACTTCATCGATGCGCATCCAAACTTCATCAAAGTCTTTAAAATCTGTATAATCATTTCAAACACATAGCTTCATTTTTATGAAACATCAAAACCTCTCTTCACAAGGAAATATTTGTATAAAAATCATTCAAAGAGCAATACCAATGTCCAGAACATAAAACTGAAGTAAAACAATGAGAAAGATGACTCAAGACACACTAAACAAAAGAAATTAACCTAGAAATCTATGAGTATATTCATACTCATCACATGTTATGTTATAACAATGACAAATGAAAAAAAAATATTTTATTTTAATTTTT
>LIEC01010602.1:0-34527 GCA_001925005.1 Drosera capensis | reverse complement strand
TTATATTATAATAAAATAATATTTATAATGATATTTATATTATAATAAAATAAACTAAAATCTTTTCGGAATATTCACAAAGAATATAACTTTTTCAAAAATATTTTTAAAAAATACAACCCGAAAAAAATCTCCGAAACATATAATATCTCTCGTCTCTCAACCACCACCATCATCGTCGATGCCGTGTCGTTGTTGCCATCCTTTTCATCGTCCCTTCCGTCGCTGTCATCGCCACCACCATAATCGCATTCCCCAAATTCGAACATAACATATACGGATTTTTTCTGATTTTTTTTGTAATTTTTGAGATTTTTTTTCAAATCTTTTCTTATTTGAAATGTTTTTTTCATGCAAAACAACAAAATATCTTCGATTACTCTCCACAGTACAATAGACCCCACTTTATTTCTTCACAAATATTAGATTATTTTGGTAGCATGAAATAATTTAAAGGGAAATAAGGCAAAGTTACTCATTGCAGTCTTCATTTCTGTTTAAATACCTATGAACTGTAATCATGACTCTATGCATTATAAATTGAATGTGTGTGTAGTGTAGTTTTATCCACATGAATTTGAGATATCAATTGGTATCATAGCATGAGTGAGATTTTTATTATATATTTTAGTAAAGTTTGCCACAATTTGAACTCAAGTACAAGTAGGACTCAGCTTTTTAATATCGTTGTTATATTAAGTATTGTTTGCAAATGTTAATCTGGAGAATGTATTGAATTGTATTCATTGAGAACAAGCTGCCACATAGGATATCATATATGGTACAACTACGACATGAATCTCGAAAGGTGTTGTATAAATATGCACAGCTAATAATACAAATACATCATATCTACGACTTCCCATTAACTCCTCTGTAGTATCATACATAATATTCCGTGATTTGCCCCTCAAGTTGGGGCGTAGAGATTCAAACATCCAACTAGCCATGTAAGAATTCAAATTGTTGTCGTTTTAGGCTTTTGTAAATATATCCACTAAATGATTGATGGTTTGAATATGAGATGTTGCAATATTGTTAATGAGAAGTTGTTCACGAACATATCGACCTCGATGCTGGGGTAGAAGTAAGGGGGCTTGCGGGCAGTGACGGAGCTAGGACCCGAGGGTGAGCGGGTAAAATTTTACCTAAGTTGTCGATTTCAAGTAACGTATACAAACGAAAGAGCATGCCATATATTAAAAGACTGTGGACAAATATACGTATATATAAGGACGTCAAGAAAACTCATAAAATTATAACAACAATATAAACTACATAATAAACCACAATCTCTTGCAAAAAAGAAAAAAAAAACATAAGAACATTATAATTGTCCTCGACGAGTCTTCATATTTGAAACCAGCAAATAGACAAGCAAGTAGACAAGATCTCTCCCAGTTTCAACTAATTTTTCAAAAAGAGCACCAATTGTCTTCAATTTTGAAAACTCAATTCTAGAGCTTATATCAATGATGTAATTCTATAACTGGTGATCTAACCTCATAAGATCGCAAGAGGAGAACTCATAGCATAAAACTCTGCAAATCGAATCAACTTTTCCTTGTCAAATGTGAGAAATCCTTTATCTAGATTCAGGCATGCCATACACAGAAGTAACTCGGTGTCCAACTCGTTGAATCGATCACTAAGCTCCTGGAGTTGCATATCTATAACTACATAAAAGACCTCAACACGATAATAATGCAAATTAGTAACCTAGGGAGCTTTACGGCATGATTGTTTCTTTCTTTCAAGCTTATTGGTCATGCTAGGCACATCAATATCATTTTTGTTGCAAAATGATGAGACTTCATGCATCAAACCATCCAATCCTTCATCTCTCATTATTTACAACCTTTGCTTTGATATGTCCACCAATTTAATGGCATAGACAATATCTTGATCTTTCTTCTGGAGTGCTTGAGACAAATCATTTGTAATACCCATCACATTTTTCATTGAAGGTAATATGAAAACAAAATCAATGATTTCATTGAATCAAATAAGCCACATGCCTCTGCCTTTTGCTCCGAATTCAACCCATCCTCCATAATAATTTCAAGAACATCCTGAATCAAGGAGAACAGCAGTGTCAAGTTAAACAATGAACCATAATGCGATCCCAAAAGAGTATCAGAAGGATGTGCCAAGCCAGTTTCTTGATTCAAACCTCTTCCACTAGTGATATTACCTCTCCTCAATGTCCATAATAAGAATATACAATCCCTTCAATTGTGTAGAAATTGATGAATAAAACTTAGGAGTATTAGCCATGATGTTGTTAGTGTGCTTAGGCTAAAAATCAAGTAGATAGTTACAGTCTAGGTCAGATGTTGGAGACCAGAAGGCTATAGATGAGGAGTATCGTGTAGACCACCAGATACAGACTATTATAGAGAATTTGGGCTAAGCAACTAAGACATGTATGGGCAACAAAATACCTGCAAATGCTTCACGATCTAGGATTGGACTTGCAGACCAAGACCAACACAGCAATGCATGAAGTACAGTAGATCTAGGTATAGATGTAACAGGAGGGACTGGTGCAAACGAGATCTCACAGTACTTAGTGCAGACTAAGATGTAACACACTAAAGTGCAGCAGAGATGGTTGCTAGGGTTTGGGTCAAAGGTCAAAGGTTCAAAATGTGAAAGTTTGAGGATTTGAAAAAGGTGAGCTGTCAACATCAGTTGACGCTCACATGTGACAAGCTCTCACATCAGATAATGTACATAGTCACAGGTTCATTCCCTCAACCTATAAAAGGGGATCGTTGAGACTCAGTGAGTAAGGCTGTTGAGTGAGTGATTGAAATGCAAAAGTAAGCAAAAAATCAAAGATTACTGAAGTGAGCCAAATCGTGAAGAATACATAAAAAGGAGTTCACTAGTCTACATTGAAGAACAATAGCTATAGTAGAGTCCAGTCATTGGATATGTGCAAAGATCTGGATTCTTCATCTTTTATTGAAGTTAGATAGCTTGTAAAAAAGGGTTTGATTTTAAGCCACAACCAAAAAGATAGTGAATTCACCTCTTGGCTTAGCTTGTAAAAAGGGGTTTGACTTTAAGCCACAAACAAAAAGATAGTGAACTCACCTCTTGGCTTGACTAAACTAGTCACCAAGGGAAGACTCGACTAAGCTCTCAATTATCAATTGATAACGAATGTCCGAACTAATATAAATATTGTGTTCTTTATTTGCTTTCATTGCTTGACATATTTATAACTGTTAGGAATCGATTGCTATAACTAAACATAGACAAACTTATAAAGTTTGAGTTTCTGTTGCAAAATAGCTCAGTAGGCTGCATAGAACAGTAGAGTTCAAAGTTTTTAAATTCGCTGCATGAAAGCAAATATTTTTAAATCAACCTATTCACCCCCCCTCTAGGTTGAATCTTTGGACCTAACAATTGGTATCAGAATCTGATTTTCCAAACTAAAAGTTTTGGAAAGAAAAGGTCACTCTTTTAATATGCAAAAAAGTTACTAACGGTTTGTTTTTACAAAGAAAATATGGTTCCACCAAAGCTACTTAAATGTCCCAACAGTGAAGAGCCATCAACATGCTCATTCAACAAGTTCAATCATTGGAAGCTAAGGATACTTGTATATTTGGATTCCATAGATGAAAGGATGCAAGTCATCATCACTGATGGATTGTGCATACCAATGATGCCAGATCCAATTGGCGCAAGCAATGAAGAAAAGAAGTCAAAGTCACTTTTGACAAGGGAAGAAATTATGATATGTGACAAGGGATTAGAACATAACTTACTATCCATTAGTCAGCTGTGTGATAAAAATTATGATGTCTCATTTATTCACAATTTATGTCAAGTGAGAGACAAAATTACACAAGAAGTCAAATTAATAGAAATCAGAAAAGAAAACATTTATACAGTAGATTTTAACTCATCACAGTCAGAACAAGTAACATGTTTTTATACAAAGGGTGTTGAAGACATAAACTGGCTATGGCACAAAAGATTAGCTCATCTTAATTTCAAAATTATAATCATATTATCCTCAGAAAATATAGTGAGAGATCTTCCACATGTAAATTTTAAAAAGGATAAACTATATAGACCATGTCAAGAAGGAAAGCGTCTAGAGCAAGTTTTAAACCTCTAAATTCATCATAATCAAAAAAAATTCTGGAATTGTTACATATATATCTTTTTGGTCCAGTAAAGGTAGAAAGCTTAAGTAGAAAGAAGTATACTTTAGTTATAGTAGATGATTACTCAAAATACACACGAGTAATATTCTTACATAAAAAGAGTGAAACTTGCAACCTGCTAACTAGATTCCTAAGACAAATTCAAAATGAAAAAGGAATTAAGGTAATTACAATTAAAAGTGATCATGGTACTGAATTTGATCAAATAGGAATAGATGCCTACTGCAATGATCACGAAATAAAACACAACTTCTCAGCATCAAGAACACCTCAACAAAATGGTGTAACAGAAAGAAAAAAATAGGATACTTATAGAAATAACTAGAACAATGCTTGCTAATGCAAACCTATCTAAAAGCTTTTGGGTAGAAGTAGTAAACACAACATGCTATACTCAAAACAGATGCAATATACACAAACTACATAAAAAGACCTAGTATAAATTATGGAAAAGAAAGACACCAAGTGTCAAATACTTTCATGTGTTTGGATGTAAATGCTATATACATAACAATGACAAAAATCATTCAGGGAAATTTGATCCTAAGGCAGACGAGGGAACCTTCTTAGGATACTCCATAACCAGTAAAGCCTTTAGAGTGTACAATATAAAAACATAAATGGTTGAGGAGTCAGTACATGTATCTTTTGATGAACCAGAAATATCAATGCGAGATGCTAATGTCTTTGATGAGAAATATGCATGTATAGATGATGAACAGGATGCAAATGAGGATATTATAACCGTAGACAAGGAAGAGTTGTCTGCACACAATGAAGAAAGTCACAATGCAACAGAGTTAGAACAATCTACCAAGCAACAACAACAAGAACAAATAACTGATGAACAAGACAAGAGAAGATGGATCAAGAGACACACACATGAAGACATCATTGGAGACAAAGATGCTCTTGTACAGACTGTAAGGACAACAACTAGAGAATTCTTATCTGCCTGCTTCATATCAGAAGTAGAACCAAAGACAGCAAATGAAGTCTAGAGTGATCCAAACTGGGTAGATGCCATAAAAGAAGAACTGAACAAGAACAACAACTTGATGAACAAGACAAGAGAAGATGGATCAAGGCACACACACAGGAAGACATCATTGGAGACAAAGATTCACCTGTGCAGACTAAAAGGACAACAACTAAAGAATGCTTGTCTGCCTGCTTCATATCAAAAGTAGAACCAAAGACAGCAAATGAAGTCTTGAGTGATCCAAACTGGGTAGATGCCATAAAAGAAGAACTGAATGAGTTCAAAAAAAATAAACTATGGTATCTAACACCAAGACCCAGAAATTGTCCGGTTGTTGACTACAAGTAGGTATTCAGAAACAAAACTGATGAAAATGAAATAGTCATCAATAACAAGCTAGGTTAGTTGCAAAAGGATTCAAAGTCTGGAAATCAATTTCATGAGACCTTTGTCCCTGCTGCAAGACTGGAAATCATAACGATGTTCCTTGCCTATACTGTATATCAAGGATTCAAAGTCTATTGGTTGGATGTAAAGAGTGTTTTTCTAAATGGAAAGGTGTTAGAAGAAGTATATATTGAACAGTTTTCTGATTTTGAAGACTTTGAACATCGAGAACATGTTTACAGGTTAGACAAGATATTATATGGATTAAAACAAGCTCCAAGGATATGATATGAAACTCTCTCAACTTTCCTATATGAGAATAAATTTCAGAGAGAGAAAGTAGATACCACTTTATTCCTTAAAAAACATAAAAAACATATATTGTTAGTGTAAATTTATGTTGACGTTATTATATTTGGTTGCACTAGTAAAAAACTTTGTGAGCGATTTGTTGAATTAATGAAATCTAAATTTCAAATGAGCTTAATGAATGTCAAAATACTTTCTGGGACTTCAGGTACAACAATAGAAAGCGGGATCTTCCTAAATCAATCTAAGTACCTAAAAAACACAATTAAAAATATATGGATTATAAAGATCAAGCCATATGAAAACCCTTATGAGTACATCCATAAAAATAGATAAAAGATGAAAATGGAAAAAGATTAAGTCAAACCATGTATAGGGGATTGATGTGCTCACTATTACACATTATTGTAAGTAAACCAGACATCTAATACTCAGTCTATTTTTGTGCAAGGTATCAATCTGATCCCAAGGAATCCCATTACACTGTTATAAAAAGAATCCTGAGATATGTAAAAAAACTTCAAACCTTGGTGTATGCTATCCTAAGGAATTAGATTTTACACTAACAGAATTTTCAGATGCAGATTATGCAGTTTGTAGAGTTGACAAGAAAAGTACCAGTGGATCTTGTCAGTTCCTTGGTACAAGAATGATCTCATGGTTCAGCAAGAAACATACCACTATGTCAACCTCTATTGCAGAAGCAGAATACATAGTTACAGGAAGCTGTGTTGTACAAATACTATGGATGAGGTCACAGCTTGCAGACTACAGTATGATATTCTCTAAAACCTCAATATTTTGTGATAACACATCTGTAATGGCGATTTCAAAAAATCTAGTTTTTCATACAAGAACCAAGAATATCGATGTCAGATATCACTTTATTAGAGATCATGTGCAAAAAGGTCATATTAAATTGGAATATATTCCAACAGAAAAACAAATTATAGATATTTTTACAAAACCTCCCGATGATTTATTTAATTCCGTGGTGAATTGGATATACTTGATTTAAAATAATAAAGTGACCAAAATACTCTATTGCTCTACTGCACTTGTGGAATATAGACTATCTATTATTGTTAGGTGTTCCAGAAATATTCATAATACAATATGTTTAGTGTATGTTACATTTTTTTTTGTGCATAGAGTGAATATGCTAATTTGATTATGTCATGCTTTATAATAACCAATAGGTATATTGGCAACTCTCTCTTTTTCGAGGCTAATTATAAACAAATATCATAACAAAACATGAAATGAAATCTTTAGTCCATGATTAACATCCATGACAAGTGAAGATCACGAAGGTCATATGTTTTGTCAAACTTGATTAAATCTCAAGTACAATTCTAAATTGATCTACATTCAACTTTTGTTGTTTTCTTTATTTCTTGTTCTTATCAAAACAACCCTACAAAAAATTGATATGATAGAATGATAAATTAATTCACAAAATCTGAAAAGCGTTCTCTGTGGGATCGACTTATTACTACTATATTTTTGTTATAATTTTGTGGGATGAAGTAGTGCAGATATATTAAATTATAACATCTTGCGACAGGTTCTATCAACATAACTATTTACTTCTATTTTCTAAATGAAAATTATTACAAAGAATATCCTTGAAACTTAAAATATTTCTTTTGGATTTTTTGGAATATAAACCACTCTTGAAATGGATTTGTGTACCATTTGGTAATATAAAATCAACACTTTTAAAATCATCAATGATCTTTGAAATACCCGAGATTTTTTTGCTTCAACTATCTTTAAATTTGAAAAAAAAATTCTTAGTTTGAGAGATTGTATAAATCGTTACACTATCAACAATGTACATATCTTCCATAATAATTCTATACATAAAATCTTTAATAATACAAAGTTTATAATTACATTGCTTGAAACAAGAAAAAGATGAACACCCACTGAAAATACAGTAGTAAAATTTTAAGTAGAACTAGAAGTACATTTTCATCACTCAAAGATTTCATATTCAGCATCTACAATATTTTCAAATGGTGGTATCGATTGAGACTGATCTTCCATGAAATTTATTTCCAACATTTTGTCTTTATCTTTAATGTAGTTTTGATAAAGATAAAAAAAAGTGTATAATGATTTTGCAAGATCGGGAGCAATGATCTTCTAGCACACATTAAAACACTTTCGTTTGACATTTTCGTTGGGTCTATTGTATGAATCTTTCCCTTTTTCTATGTCCGATTAATACAATAAGTTTGTTTCATCACTTTTGATTAAGAAAAATGATAGTAGTACCCTACAAGTATTAATATTATCGAATCCCTAAAAAATGCATTTTCTTTCTTTCGTCATCTTTTTTTAATCTATTATATATCAATACATAAATCCATGTTGTGATATGTGGGATGGCCATATGTGGGACGTCATCCATTTTTTAACATCTTCTACAAAAAAAATAAAATAAATATCTAGATCAAAAGAAAACTTAAACGCATTATAGAAAAAAACTTTTAACATCTTTTATGAAAAAAAAAATCATAATTCAAAAAAAAATGTTAAATAAAACAGAAAAAATCACAACAAAAAATTATAGATATATTTATTGTTACTCTTAATCACATTGTTTATCAATGGATTTGGTTCCAATTCAAAATAACACGTATTCGCTCCTTCTCTAATTTCTCCTCCTCCATCCTTGGCGATATGCTTTCCGAAGTTGGAGACAACGACGTAATTACTCAACTAATGAACCCTAATTGAAACCTTAGTTCATCAACCTCTTGTGTTCCAATTAGGATTTCAAATATTTGAACCCTATGTTACCTCTGATTTGGGAGTACGTTTATGGATTCAAAGTAATTGATCTATCAGCATTTCATTTCATTTATATCATAAAAATTGCAAACAAAAAATTATAATCAAAACAATAAAATTTAACACATAAACATGTAAAATAATACTCTCTTCGTCCCCTGAAAATTCTAAACTACTCCTTCCGTCCCAAATAAATTGTTACATATTATTAAACATGGATGCCCAATATAAGACGTTATCAAATTTAATAAGTTTTATTTATAGAAATATTTATTTTATCTTTATTTTATATCACATCATCCTCATCATCATTGTTTTTTTTTCTTTACTCACCTATAATTTTAAGCATTCTTTTCCTATCCACACAATTACTACTTATCTTTTTATTCCTAAAACTAAAAGAATATTATAATAAAATTTAACAAAATTAATAAAATTTTTAATATTGATCTTAATTTAACACATCATAGATTTATCGGAAACTATCATTTTTTGATAGAATAGCTCCACAAGACCTAAAATGGGTTTTATATACAACCTTCGTTCCGTTCTTTGCACGGCGACGGCTCAAACCGCCTCTTCTTTGCCCTGATTCCGTCAGGTTCTGGCCCCCCCCCCTCCCCCCCCTCTCTCTGCCCTCTAAATTCTTGTATTCAAAATCGTAGATCGATTCTGTGTACTGATTTCTCCCTTTTGAAAAATTAGGGTTGGAGTCGAGGCCTAGGGTTTTGAATTTTTTTTTGGAATCAATCAGATAAAACATCATTGCAATGGCGGATCGACTGACGCGTATCGCGATCGTGAATTCGGATCGTTGTAAGCCGAAGAAGTGTCGTCAAGAGTGTAAGAAGAGCTGTCCCGTCGTCAAAACAGGTATCGATTGTTCCCTTGAAAGCTGATTGACTAATTTGCTGCTAAGTTGTGGATTGAGTTGTGAGGAGAGCAGTGGGGTTTCTCACGATTGAATTGGATTGGAACTAGAAGAAAAATTAGAGGTTTTAGAATATGATGTAGATGTATTGATTCATGTTAACTTCTATTTGATTAATTGCAGGGAAGCTATGCATTGAGGTTACTTCGGCATCAAAGATCGCTTTCATCTCTGAGGAGCTGTGCATCGGATGTGGTATATGTGTTAAGGTCTGCTATTACATCTTTGCATCCTTTTGTTTATGTTTCTCTTGTTTAGGTAGATTGTGTGGCGTGTTGGCTTGTTGGCTTGTTGGAGGATACAATGATTCTAAAGAAAGTTGACAACTTCACATCATTTTCTTCCTTTCAGAAATGTCCCTTTGAAGCAATCCAAATTATTAATCTTCCTAAAGATTTGGGGAAGGATACTACGCATCGTTATGGGCCTAATACTTTCAAGTTGCATAGGTTAGTACCCTAAGTGTCTCTTTGAACTGTAGTCGATGTGCTTTTCGTTTGAAATTGTGTGTAACCACAATTTTTATTACCAGGTTGCCTATTCCAAGGCCAGGACAGGTTCTGGGATTGGTTGGAACCAATGGTATCGGGAAGTCAACTGCCCTCAAAGTATTGGCTGGAAAATTGAAGCCTAATCTTGGGAGATTTGATGTATGTGTGCTTAGTCTGTCTTTCATTGTTACATCCAAAAGTTCATTTACTTAACATGATGTTTAATAATATTTTTTATTGTTCCAGAATCCACCAGACTGGCAAGAGATTTTGACATATTTTCGTGGATCTGAGCTGCAAAATTACTTCACTCGCATTTTGGAAGACAATTTGAAGGTGCATACTGTGCAATCATGATGAATTCTACTGTGTAACACTGATGTTTCAGGGTGTGCGTAGTCTGTCTCTCATTGTTGCATCCAAAAGTTCATTTACTTGTTATGTTTGGTTTAACACTCGCTAAGAATTTTATCAAGTGAGGCAATTACTTTTTTGAGATTGATTAGGCTTGAAAAGAGGAGTTTCATGGTGATGGGGGTAACCAAAGACCAGTACAGTGGCATAGACCTATCCTAGTAACCATACTGCCTTTTTTTCCCTCTGCTCTTGTAGTTGTTGTTTTAAGCATTTATTCACGTCTCCAAGTAGCATGGGAGTGACGGTTCTTTGGTCTTCGGATTCTTTTCAATTAGCTTGTTTTAGGCCACCATCTACACTTTCTACTGGTCTACTAGTCAAATTTGCTTTAAGGTTCCAGTTTTACTTGTTACAAAGTCCCATGTACGTATATATTTAGTAGAGGCAATTGCCTTGATAGTGAAGAAAACATTACTGAGCTACAGAAGCAAAGATGTATATAAATAGTTCCTCGTTTTTAGCCATCTAGAATTTAATGCCTATCTTCTTCTTCCTTCTTTTGTTTGTCTGATGTGAACATTGCCTGTTGGAAGTTTGAGACCTCTTGCAGCTCTACCTTCATGCCAGATGAATGCTTGACTTCCTTTGTAAATGCACAGGCCATTATCAAGCCACAATATGTGGACCATATTCCTAAGGCTGTCCAAGGGAATGTCGGTCAAGTTCTGGATCAAAAAGACGAGAGAGGAATGAAGGCAACCCTCTGTGAGGATCTTGAGCTAAATAAGGTCTTAGATCGTAATGTTGGGGATTTGTCTGGTGGTGAACTTCAGAGATTCGCCATTGCTGTTGTTGCGATTCAGAGTGCTGAGATATATATGTTTGATGAACCTTCAAGTTATCTTGATGTTAAGCAGAGGCTTAAAGCTGCTCAAGTTGTCCGATCTTTGCTCAGGCCTAACAGGTATTTGTCTTTACATATTGCAATGCTTCTTTTACTTAGTTTTCCTATGCCTTGTGAACCTTTATTTGGAAATAGGCTATTTATTTGATTCCCGTTGGTTGCAATTTCAGCTATGTCATTGTCGTGGAGCATGACCTTAGTGTCTTGGATTACCTGTCGGACTTCATTTGTTGCTTATATGGGAAACCAGGCGCTTATGGAGTTGTCACCCTTCCCTTCTCTGTGAGGGAAGGAATCAATATTTTCTTGGCTGGATTTGTGCCTACAGAGAATCTACGATTCCGAGATGAGTCACTCACATTTAGGGTGAGCTTTTTATCTGGTTAAGTTGTCTATCCAAATTATGGGTTTTTTGTATTTGACTCAATTCTTCTTCCAGGTAGCTGAGGCACCACAAGAAAATGCCGAGGAAATCGAGACATATGCACGATACAAATATCCTACGATGATCAAAACTCAGGGAAATTTCAAGCTCCGTGTCATTGAGGGTGAATTTACAGATTCTCAGATTATTGTTATGCTGGGGGAAAATGGGACCGGAAAGACCACTTTTGTTCGCATGCTGGTATGTTCTCGTCATCCTGCTACTTCATGCTTGTTCTAGACTTAGAGGAAAGAGTTGACACTTTTGTTTCCTTTTGTGTTTGGACACAAGTCGGTAATGATGTTGTGTACTCGTTGTTGATGTGGTAATCCAAAGCTGATGTTTTACTTTTCATTTTTCAGGCTGGGTTATTGAAACCTGATACAGTTGAAGGTTCAGATGTGGAAATACCTGAATTCAATGTTTCTTACAAGCCTCAGAAAATCAGCCCGAAATTCCCATCTACCGTGAGACACTTGCTAATGCAGAAGATACGAGACTCGTATGCCCATCCCCAGTTTGTCTCAGATGTAATGAAGCCTCTCCAGATTGAGCAATTAATGGATCAAGAAGTAGTGAATCTTTCTGGTGGAGAGCTGCAGAGAGTGGCTTTGACTCTATGCCTTGGAAAGGTACACTCTTTTTATATTTATCATAATGGATGATCGAACTCCCCAACTAAAAAAAAAAAAAAAAAGGTTTGAAATAATGTGCAATGGCTTCTGTTGTGTTGAAATTTATATCCTCTAGCTTAAGTCTGAGGTTTGGTTGGAGTTTTTTTTTTCCTTAATAGTGTAAATTGTCAATGTTGGCAATGAGCTCAGTTCTGTAGACCTTTTAAGAAAGGTGAAAAGTAGTCTGGTTGGTGTGCAGTTGATCCTAGGACTCCCTTTCTAAGGGAAGAAAACACAGATTTGAGTATTTCATTTTCAACTTGTTCTTCTATGAAATGCCATTTTTTGTCTTTTCTTCTTAGTAAATACGAAAGATATGTTGAGTCCCATCAATGGATAAGGTAGGATTAGGATCTTCCTTTGTGGGTATGGGTGTTGGTGTTTTGAACCCCTTTTATTGCATGAAAGGTTGAATCCCTTTTATTGCAGAAAAGGTATCTTAAGATTTGAGAGTAATTTCTTGATGAAATATGTTATAGATCCCCAAGTTTGTAAGTATATTTCCCCTTGTCTACATAAATGAGATTGTTGAGGAAAAAGTTCTACAAAAAATTTGCACTGATGATAGTAAATCTATTATATTATTTGTATCTCAACACTACCTCACACACAACTTGGGTTTTGTGTGGACAATGCACCGACCCTACACAAACTAAGTGTCACAAACACCAACACACCAATAATTGGAAGTTGTAAAATTCGAACTCATGATCTCACTATCACACTTGTTATGATACAATGTCGTGAAACTAACTCTACGAAAAGTTCGAACGAACACAACAACTACTGGGGGTTGCATGATTCGAACTCGTGACATCACTCACTCCAGCTCTGACACCATATAGTGGAACCATTCCTACCATAAGTGCGAACTAATGATAGTAGGTTTATTGTATTATTTGCATCTTAATAGTCCACTCACGCGAAAGCCCACTTGGGCTTTTGTGTGGACAATAGACTGGTCCAACACAAACACAACAACAAGTGGGCTTTCGCGTGGACAATAGGTTGGTCCAACACAAACACAACAACTGCAAAATTCGAACTTGTGATCTCACTGTCACACCTGTTCTGATATCATGTTGAGGAACCAAGTTTACTAAAAATCTGAATTGATGGTAGTAAGTAATTATATTATTTGAATCTCAACAGAGTTCATGCTGTGCCTTTTCTGCATTTACTCGACTGTTTAGTCATGGCAATGAGAGAGTTAATTAACAATATGGGGCCAAAGCATAAATTTTTGTAGGGTTAATGACATATTATCCCCTTAAAACTTGCATAATTTCATATTACCCCTTCCAAACTTCATAATTTCATATTATCCCCTTAAAACATGCGATATGGACAATTTACCCCGTTCTTAAAATCTTGTCAAAAAAATCACCTAAAATGACCCGAATACCCTTTTATCCTGTTTTTAATAAACTCAAAACATTTGATATGAGTTTCAAAGAAAAAAGAAAGGAATTTAGCGTATTTAATTTTTGAATTTAACAAATAATAAATTCACTCCAAATTTTGATAGTGTTATATCCTAATTGAGACCAACGCAATTTAATGAAAAGTCAAAAACCAATTAAGTCAATTATTTGAACCAAATCAGTTGAAATTAAATACTTCAAACCAACCAAAATTAAAAAACTCATATAAAAAGCTCTATTTTTATTATTTTTTGGTTGGTATGCCAATACAAATTGTTTAAATTTATTTTAAAGATGATAAGATTAGAGGATAGGTTGGTCATTTTAGGTGATTTTTGTAAATGAATTTTGAAGAAAGGGGGTTAATTGTCCATATCACAATTTTGTAGGGGGTAATATGGAATTATGAAGTTTTGAGGGGGGTAATATGGAATTATGCAAGTTTTAAGGGGGTAATATGACTTTAACCCATTTATTTAGCATTGTAAAAGTAAAACATTCTACTTTTTTGTATTTTGTTTTTTACTACTCTGTAGTTCAATCTTATCATTTGAGAAAACCTTGCATCAATACAATCCCAAATTGTTGTCCCTGCAAGTTTGTCCATATCTCCCCATGGAAGGTAACTCTTATGCAACTTTGCAGCCTGCAGACATTTACCTGATTGATGAACCTAGCGCATATCTTGACTCCGAGCAGCGTATTGTTGCGTCAAAAGTGATAAAGAGGTTCATTCTTCATGCTAAGAAGACCGCCTTTGTCGTAGAACATGATTTCATCATGGCAACTTATCTCGCAGACAGAGTGATTGTCTATGAGGGGATGCCATCAGTGGATTGTACTGCAAATGCACCTCAGTCTCTGTTGACTGGCATGAACCTCTTCCTATCTGTAAGTATTTCTTTTCATTTTTATTCTTTTGATGGTTTCCTTAGTTGAATTGCTGACTTGTATTATTCTGAAATATATAGAAGAGTATTATAAAATTTTCATTTTCAATTTAAAAATTTGAATATATTCTCATTTATTATCATACAATTTTTTGACTTTGTAAGTTTATTGTTTGGTAGAATTTTTTTTGTGGTAGAAATTTCACGACACAGAAGTATTATTTTTTTTAATTCGTTTTTTTAGCATGTAGCATGCATATTTCTTGGTTCATGGGTGAAAGATAATACACAACATTTTACCCAGAGTCTGGGTGGTTAGAAGGTTGAGGGATAGAGAAACAATTAGAGCATGCAGATATTTATCTCAAAGCAAAGTTGTCTTCGTCAAAAGTTCGAATGGATGGCAGTAGGCCCAAGAATATATAACTTAACACTCTTCCTCATACGAAAGCTCATTCTCTTATAAAATATGGACAACAAATACACTGCACAACCCATACAAATACAAAGTGCCAAACAAATCCACATAATAAACCAAATAGGTAGCAATTAATGGGGGAGGCAAGGATCAAAGTCGTGATCTTTTGTCACTATTTATTCTGATATCATGTCGAGGAGTCAATTTTACTCCGAACTAATGGTAGTAGGCCTCAGGATGTATATCTTAGTAGTCACTTTGGTGGATCAAAGCTTGTGTGATTTCTTCATTGAATTATGATATCAGTGTATCAGTAATTAAGGATTACCTGAGTTCTTGATCTACTTCTGTTTAAAGTAATTCGTTTTTCCTTCATTGGTTGTGGTCAGGCCCTAGGTTTATTCCCTTTTAGCTAATCGTTTCATATTTGGATCTGTGTTGTAGCATTTGGATATCACATTCAGGAGGGATCCAACCAATTATCGCCCAAGGATTAACAAGCTGGAATCGACAAAGGACAGGGAGCAAAAGTCTGCTGGGACTTATTATTATCTGGACGACTAAGGATACTTTTCACAGGTTGGTTTATTAAGATTCTACTGTAGACTTTAGCAGAACGTGTTTCCTTTTGAAGGCTATGCATCACTGGAGGGGCGTCATTGTTTCAGCCATACAATAGGAGAATTTGGTATGAAAAACTATGGATCATCCTGGGGAACAATTGAGACAAAAATAATCAAGAATAGAAGCTTAGGCATGAAGATATTAAGTATTGACAAACCTCACTTCCCAGTATCCCTAGACTGAAAGATATATTATTGATTACAATATGTTATGTTGTCTTTTATTATTATTATTATTATTATTATTTGGGTATGGATGATATGTTGTCTATTCCATCCTCAAAAAAAAAAAAAAAAAAAAAAAAAAAAAACAATAGAAGACATTAAAACACCGTTTTTTTAATTAGATGGACAAAATAAGATATCATTTCCTTTTTTGTGTTCTTTGTACAGAGAAACAAAAAAGATACCAAAATGGTCCTCATAAGATTTTGGGAGCCATTTTGTGCCCTGTTGAGTAAGGAAGTGATCCTTGCCTTGTTCTACGGATTATAAGGAAGTGATCCTTGCCTTGTTCTACGGATTATCTTTCAACTAACCTGTCCTGCTGTACATTTGTGTTGTGATTTATTCAATAATGAATGTGTGACGAGGAAAGAAGAGGCGAGATGTTTTTTTCTATTCTGTGTCTTATGTTGATTGTGTATGCTGTTAGCATTTGATTTGGCATGTCATTCTGTTCTCTGATCTCTACAGGACTGCCTACGTGCCTGAAAACAGCCTTGGAACAATGTCGATGCTTTATGGTGATCATTGGAGGCATTCCAGTCGACTTGCTTCCTTCTTGGAGAAAATAATGAGATATTTGGTCAAGATTCGAGGTGTTCAGAGGTGCGGAGCACCTTAGTTTGGTGTTCCTCCATTTATGTGTGTTTTTCTTGGCTTACTTGGTTAGATGCAAGACAAGCTTCATCTATTTTTGAAGACCAGGTTGGACTCATAAAATTTCTACTGTACGAGGTATACGTGGAAAAGTTTTGGTGTTTACACACTGATTATAACTTTTACACACTGATTAAGTTATAATTGTTTCTGAATCCATGACGAAATCATGAAGCTGTCTCTATTTTTGAAGAGCGGGTTTGACTCTTCGATGTTGAAATGTTGTCATGGTTATGTTGAGAGCCCTTGTGCTGTTTATGTTGTTTCACTGACTTCTTGATCTCATCTATTTTTCATGTTTGCTAAAGTCAATTCAGTTATTTTTTTTGGACTGGTTTTGCCTTGCTGCCTTATAGTTTTGCCACTTCGTATATGCTAAGAATGATTCATAGGGTTGATCGCATGTCCTAATGCCCCGGAGACATGAAGTTGGTCGTTGTCTAACTGTCTATTCTTTTATCTGGTAGGGGGCTTCATCATGAAGTCGCTTTCTTTTTTAGTTTCATAATGGTTGTATTATTCCTTTCAACTTTTCTATGCTCAATTATGTTCGCTTGATCAAGAAAATATAGTGTTGCTTTAATATAATGCATTACCAAGGGATTAGTTTTAACCTTTTGAAACCACAAGAAGAATTAAAGACCTTTGTGAGCCAAACACCATATGCAAGCTCATGACTTCTATGAGAAGCTACATATTGCATGCGTTTGATCACAAAAACAGAAAAGTTGATAGGTTTCCTCTCTATCAGTAGCCCCATCAAGATCATATCAAGTGCAGTAGCCTTAGTCTTCCTTGAACCTCTTGGAATCAAGCACTTAATCACAAAGATGTGAATAAGCCTATGCATATCAGAGAGCTCATTGATGGTAACCTTTCTTATAGCACTCAAGGTAGATTTCTGAGCATACTTCTTCACCAAGACCAAAGTTTCAATCTTATCCACCATGAGTCATGTAAACTTAGCATACACATCATATCCACCAATCGAAATATCAAAGATCTCGCCCAATTGCTCAACAGTAAGATGAAATGATTTACCATTCACATTGATGGTAAGGGAGGCTTGGGCCTTGTTGTACTCCAAATTCTAATAAAACTATTTTATGACCGGTGGATGATAGTGAGTTTCATATCGCATCAAAATAGTCTATTCCTGAGTATGAATTGCAGAAGCCAACTCTCCAAGTCCATTGCTCCTAAGCCAGGTGAAAGAGATCACTTTTTAAGTCAAATATCGCTAGAGACAATAGGGATATGCTTCTCCTTCTTAGCTCGCTTCCTAGTTACCTTAGGAAGATCTTCATCAATTTCTATATTAGAGGAGTCAACCAGCGACATTGGGGCTTTTCTTTAGGTAGATTTGGTCAATGGTGACTTTGACTTTGTGGTGCTTTGAGACTTCGAGGTTTAGGATCTTGTGGTTATTTTCAATATGCCTTTTGGTTTACTTTTTGTGGTAGTGGTGGTCGTTTTTTGCTTTGGGCGTAGTGGGTGGTGAATCACTAGATGCTTTAGTGTTAGCATGGTATTCAGAATCATTTGGGACTACCTCTTCAACAAGCCTTTCCAGGAAGGCTTTAGCAGCAACCTTCTTCTTTTTTTCTTCAGCAGGTCTTTAAATTTGCTCAGGTTCCTCCTGAATTATTGTGTGGTGTTAAGGATGTGGTTTCCTTTTATAGTGGTGAGGGATGTTCAGCAACAAGGTCTTTGGGAACTTCAGTTATAGGATTTGAATTTTCTTGGTTAGGGTTTTGGTCTTGTTCATCACTATTCAAAGACCGGGCCTTCTTCGATTTTGTTCCTCTTGAGATGGCTTCGATCTCCTTTTTCGGGTCTTATGTTAGAATCTTCATAGGATCATTCTCTTTGACGATTGTGGTTTGTGTCTCTGACATTGGCGATGATGGTGGTGTCTAAAAATCGTCACTTTTAGCTTCATCATAAGGGCTCGATGTTGCACCCTCTCCTTTCTTTATAGATTCGGTCTCATTCATGCCTGATTCTGTTTTCTCTGACATCTTTCACTATGTGTGTTGTTATTTGCGATGTATGGTGGCAAGCATCTTCATAGGACTAATCTCTCCGAAGTGCTCGTCGATATTAACCAGATTCTCCCTTGTATTTATGAAATGGCTCTTGGCTTTGTGTTGGGATCTGTTTCTGGGACGAGGAGCCATATATAGAGAGTGGTTTGTGAAGTTTTGAAAGGTGGTTTGTGTTTTGAAAACTTATGGTTGCATGTGGTTTTGGGAAGTTATGGAAGATGCAAATGTAAGGCAAATATGAGCAAGGGCTGGGCCTTTGTGGTGGTAACAAAATAACATGTAATAATCAATATTATACCAATTTAACTTAAAAAATATACCTTTGGTGAACTTATCTTCCTCATTCCCGTGTTCCTTTTTTCATCATGACTTGACATTTCCTTGAAGATTCAAGATTATCGACCTTCCTGTCTTGACATCAATCAAATAGAAACATATCTATAGAAAATATTTAGTTTCAAACAGAATATCCTCCCAATCAACTCAACTTTAGAAAGAGAAATAATGTAATGGCAAGAAGTTCAAATATTTTGATCATGCCTATTCCTACCTTATCTAGTCAAATCTTTCTCCCCCAATGGTTGTGTAAAGATATCACCTAATTGATTTTTTTTATTACAATGTTCAAAGATTATAACGCCCTTTTTGTAATTATCTCTCAAGAAGTGATATCCAATATCCATATTTTCGTTCTTGATTGTTGGATGCAAGTTTTGGTGACAGATATAACACTTTTGGTGTCACATAAAATTCGAACACAATCAAGGACCAAGAAATTATCTCTAAGTTGTTGTTTTACCCAAAGTGATTGTGCGCAGCATAATCCAACAGCTACATATCCATCTTCTATGATAGAACGGGCTACTGAGTTTTATTTCTTTGATGACCATGAGACTAAGCATGGACCTAGGAAATGACATATACCACTAGTAATTTTCCTATCCACTAAATGACTTGCAAAATCAGCATCAAAATATCCTAACAAGTCAAAATTGGTCCCCTTAAGATACCAAAGGCCTAGGCCTTCTGAGCCTTTGAGATAACTCATTTTTCTTTTCATAGCTTTAAGGGAACATTTCTTAGGATTAGCTTGAAATCTAGCACACAAGCATACACTGAACATGATATCAGATTTACAAGCAGCCAAATAGTATAAGGAACCAATCATACCTTTGTAGATGTTCTGATCTACACCCTTACCTTGACAATCAGCATCCAGCTTATATACAGTAGGCATTGGAATGTCAAAAGTCTTGGAATCAGTTATGCTAAATTTCTTAAGTAGTTCCTTGAGATATTTCTATTGGTAAATGATTGTCCCTTCATTTCCGTGCTTGATTTGGAGTCCAAGGAAGAATGTCAACTCTCCCTTCATACTAATCTCAAATTCTCCTCTCATGAGCTTAGAGAATTCCTTGCACAAGATCTCATTAGTAGCACCAAATATGATATCATTAACATAAATTTGCACTACCAACAAATCAGATTTGTCATGGTTCTTGATGAATATAGTTTTATCCACTTGACCCTTAGTGAAAACATGCGACAACAAAAATTCAGACAGTCTTTCATACCATGCTCTTAGGGCTTGTTTAAGACCATGGAGAGTTTTGTCCAGTTTAAACACATGATCATGATATGTTAGATCTTCAAAACCAGGAGGTTGTTCAACATATGCATTCTCTTTTAGATCGTCATTCAAGAAAGCACTTTTCACATCCATTTGATATAGCTTGAAGTTCATGTGAGCAGCAAATGTAATTAATATCCTAATGACTTCTAATCTAAAAACAATTGCAAAGGTTTCTTCATAATTAATTCTCTCTTCTTGACTATAACCTTTGACCACTAACCTATCTTTGTTTCTAGTAATTATCCCACTGTCATCAAGTTTGTTTCTAAAGACTCATTTTTTTCCTGTGACAGGGTGATTACTAGATCTAGGTTCAAGATTCCACATTTTGCTTCTTTCAAACTGATTTAGTTTATCTTGCATCGCACACACCCAGTTAGGATCTGTTAAAGCTTCCTTATAATCATGGGGTTCTATGTGAGAAAGAAAAGTTGAAATAGCACAAGTGTTTTGAAGAGAATTCCTTGACCTTGTTTGCACACCAGCTTTTAGATCACCAATCACCACATCTGGTGGATGAGAGCCTTTGTATTTCCAGTTTCTGATCACTTGAGGAGTGTTAGAAGGCTATTGAAGCTCCAGTTTCTTGTTTTGGTCAATTTCTTCCAATTCAGGTTCCAAGGTTTGAGTCTTCGTGCCTTCAGATCCAGGTTTCCTTCTTGATCATCATACTCCTTAGTCTTTATGTTTTCATCAACTTCGATTTGATCATTTGATGAATCACGATCTGTTCAGTTGGTTTATCATTAAGTAGGCCGATCTCGAAGTCTTCATACTGCAAATTCGATTCACTCAAGTTAGTTTCATAAAAAATTACATGTACACTCTCTTCAATGGATTGTTTTCTTTTGTTGAACACTTTGTAAGCCTTGCTTCCATGAGCATATCCAACAAATATCCCTTAATGTGATTAATAGCTAAATTATGTGATCAATTGATGATCAAGCTATTTGATTTCATAACATATAATGGTCAGACTTCATACATCAATCTTAACATATGAAACTGGTTTTGGTGATGTAATTCATCTCATGATTCGTATTATCTAGAATTTCATCAATCTATCCCTACCATATAATTACTCTCTCATTAAATCAGTCATCATCACATACATCATCACTACCATAATTGTAAATAAACAGAGAAAGAATAACAATAAAGCATTGATCATTCGATGATACGATGATGAACTGAAGAGATCCAAAACATTACACCAAGATCCGGTCTCCAAAAGCGTAGAAAAAAAAATCTAAACTAGGATTTTGAGAGGACAAAGGTGACCAAAAGGATCTGGAAAAAACCCTAATCTCCTTAAAAATAAAGAAAATACACGGGTATTTATAAAAAAACCTTAAAAAATTTAAAAGAAACAAACTAAATCTAGATATTTGTCCTGTGTAATGATTATTACAAGGCACCTGTAACGATTGTTACACTACATAGTTTCTTAAATCTTTGAGTTTTATGATTGTAACGATCATTACAAGGGGTGTAACGATCGTTACAATCCAGTAAATCCCCAAAAACATCATTTTTGTTGCTCCGAACTCCATCTTGATTGATGGTGTACCTTATGTAGTCCTTATATCATCATAAAACACTTCAAATGACATCATTTGCATCCTTAAAATGGCCTCAAATCATTTCTATGTGATGTTTAACTTTTATGGATAATCCTTGGTCAAATAAGCCTCAAACGCATCGGTTTAACTCCAAAACACCATCATCTAATACATTTGAGTATCACTAGAAATTATCACGAAAGATTGTCAAATCATCACACTTCATCACGATCATCTTCAAGTTTTTTTTCATCCAATTCATGAGTTGTCAAAAATTACTATTCTCAATCAAATCTACAATGAAAATATGCAAACAACAATATCCAAGTCCAAAAGCCATAAACTAAACTAAAAACATGAAATAAAGAACTCAAATGCGATAAAATACTAGGGTTAACATAAATATGATATGTGTGTTTACACAGACATCAAACTCCCCAAGTTAAATCTTTTGCTTGTCCCTAAGAAAAGTTATAAACAAAACTAAGACCCAACTTGAAAACTGAAAAACAAATGAAATATGAAAACTTTCATAGCACGAGCATTAACATAATGAGAATGCCAAAAATCAGTTACACTAAGCAAATATCAAAGGAACATTCATCACAAAGTCACCCATTATCCCTCAAATCATCCCCTCTCATGGTCCTTCACACCTTGGATATATTCCAACGATGTAGCAGAACAAAGCATTTTCAAAATTCATTTATTCTACCCCGTTACTTCCTTATGGTAAAAAATACGTCAAACATGATCGTTCCCAAAGCTACCATGGTCTCAAAGGAGGTAATTTTCTATTGGATATGTATCGTTTTTTTTTCTTCTTTTGTTCTATGCTCATCTTATTGAATATCACTTCCCCCCTTTTTATCCGTAAATGATAATTTTGATTATTGATATAAGGGACACGGTATTTTTGGAACTTTTTTCTTAAAAATTAAAGTCCATAATTATCAAATATAAAAGTTTCACCATTATTTCCCTTGAAAAGATTTCCTATAAAATAAAATATATCCTTAAATCTATATAATGTGTTCCAACCTTTAATCTAAATTTCATAAAAATATATATTAACTATCAAATATTGTAAAATCCACGGGTACAACCTATAGAGGGTGAATAGATTGTTTTAAAATTTATCATCATACTGTAGTAGAATAGTTAATTTCAACACATTGATATTCTTTGCAGACTACTGAGGTGGTTTGCAGCAGAGACTCAAACTTTGAGAGTTTGTCTCTATTTGTAATTGTGATTGATTTCTAACAGTTCTAATAGCTAATAACAATTAAAAACAAATAAATAACACAAGATTTATACTGGTTCAGACACTCGTTATCAACTGATAATCGAGAGCTTAGTCCAATTTTCCCTTGGTGACCGGTTTAAACAATCCAAGAGGTGAGTCCACTATCTTCTTGTTTTTTGGCTTACAAGATAATCCCTTTACAAATTAGCTAATTTGTTAAAGGCGAAGAACCTAGACTATTGCATAGATTATTTACTAGACTCTGTTGCAACTTCTGTTTTTCAATGTAAACTAATGAACCCTCTTCTTCATATTCTTCAATTCAGCTCACTTGAACAGTTTTGAATTTGGATTCTTTTTGCACATGTATACGTTCAATCTCTTATTCAATTGTCTTTGTTCCTTAAGCTCTTTGATCATCTTTTATAGGCAGAGGGAACGACCCCGTGACTTGTGTACTTGATCTAATGATGACTGCTGGTCACATGTGAACCTTTACTGATGTTGTGTACAGATCCTCGTATTGTCACTTTGATCCTCAAACTTATGACTTGAATGATCCTTAAACCTCTAACCCAACCTTAACAACCATCTCTGTTGTAGTCTAGTATGCTATAACTCAGTCTACACTCAGTACTATTGAGACCTCGTTTGTACCCAGATCTGATGCATTCCATGCATTGTTGTATTGATCATTGTCTACAAGTTCAATCCTAGATCCTCAATCATTTATAGGTATTTTGTTACCCACGTATGTCTTAATTTCTTAGCCAAAATTCTTTATAGTAGGCAGTATCTGATAGCCCACACAATGCTCTCCATCTATAGCTGTCTACTCTCCAACATCTGACCTAAACTATAAATTCCTAACTAATTTCTAGCCTAAGCACACTAACAACATCATGGCTAATACTCCTATGTTTTGTTCATCAATTTCTATATAACTTAAGGGATTGCATATTCCTATCAATCCCTCCCTAAATTGATGCTAACAAAACTCCTAAGTAAAATAATAAGGTAACTCTCTAAATTACGTTGTTAAAAAAAATCTTAATCTAACTTCTTAGACTAATATACAACAAAGAATGTATACCTTTTATTTATGATGCTCACTGCCTTTGTTTCACTTATGAGGCTAATCTTAAAATGTTCTGTGATGCTTCCTTTTCTCCTCATGGGGCTGTTCCCCCTGCGTTCTATGCTCTGATGGCCTCTTCTCGTGAGACCTTTGGCTTAATGACTTCTCCCTTTCAGGACTCTGTAGTTTTCTAGCCCTTTCTCCTTTTTCTGCTCCTATTGATTTTCTTTTGATCTTATCTGTCTTCTCCCTGGTTGTCTTCTCTGCTGCCTTGTTCCCAGAAGGCCTTGTTGCCTCTTTCCCTTTCTTTGCTGCTTTCTCTCCCTTTTTGTTAGCATTGATTTCACCTGTAATGTCTTCGATTGCAGTTCAAAGAGCTTTTATTTCAGAAGTTATAGTCTACTGAGCAACTGTAGCTTTGACAGTTTAAAGTTGGAGCTTGTTTTCTAGCAAACCAAGCTTTGTGTCATTGCTGCGAATGTGCTCCGTAAGCTGCTGCTAGGGGATCTTCAAGGATGTTTGTAGTTTACATAGGTCAGATGATTGTTGTCCTCTTAGCTTGTTCAGATTTGAGGAGCTGAGCCTGTACTTTATGATGGAGATGACTATTGATGTATAAACGGTTCAGTCCCTGCCATTGCTCTTGCAGTACAGGATGGCCTTTCGTGGACTGGTGTCATTCTGACATCTATAAGGACTTACCTTAGACACCTAGCTGTATTGTGGGGTGTCATCTAAATGTCAGATATACCACTATAGAGTAGGCCCTGGGGGAAGTCTACAGATGGTGGATCTGTTCTAGTCTGCACTATTCCAAAGGAAGAGGGGGTGAAAACTCCAGGTTTATTGGAAATGTATCTTGACGTTGCATATTTTTCTGGCCAGAGGGAGTGTCACTCATTAGGTGTTTGTTGATTTCTTCAAGGGTGACACCTTTGAAAGTGTTGTCTGCTATAGTTTGCTCCTCTATTTGCAATGAGGTTGTTTCTACTGCTTCGACCTCCACTATAACTACTTCCTCTATTTGTGTGGGAGTGAGGCCAAGTGTGGTAACTTGGGTGAACTTTACTTGCTCAGTAGTCTGCTGATAGTCTACAGTGTTGTCCTCGTCTTCTAGTTTAATCCTAGATCCTGAAGCATTTGTAGGTCTTTTGTTTCCACGCATGTCTTAATTGCTTAGCCAAAATTCTCTATAGTAGGTTGCATCTGATGGCTCACACAATGCTCTCCATCTATGGCCATCTACTTTCCTACATTTGACCTAGACTATAAATTCCTACCTAATTTTCAGCCTAAGCACACTAACAACATCATGCCTAATACTCCTAAGTTTTTTTTTCATCAATTTCAATACAACTGAAGGGATTGCACATTCCTTTCAATCTCCCCCTAAATCGATGCTAACAAAATTCCTAAGTAAAACAACAAGGTAACTCTCTAAATTACATTGTTAAAACAAATCTTAATCTAATTTCTTAGACTAATATATAATAAAGAATGTATACCTTCTACTTATCATGCTCACTGCCTTTGCTTCTCTTATGAGGTTGATCCTCGGATATTTTGTAATGCTTCCTCTTCTCCCCATGGGGCTATTCCCCCAGAGATATGTGCCTTGATAGCCTTTTCCCCTGAGATCTTTGGCTTGATGACTTCTCCCTTTGAGGACTCTATAGCTTTGTAGCCCTTTCTCCTTCTGTTGCTCCTGTTGATTTTCTTTTGAACTCATCTGCCTTCTCCCTAGTTGTCTTCTCTGCTGTCTTGTTCCCGGAAGGCCTTGTTGCCTCTTTCCCTTTCTTTGCTGCTTTCTTTCCCTTTTTGTTAGCATTGATTGCACCTGTATGGATTTCGATTACAGTTCTAAGGACTAGTCTACTGAGCAATTGTAGCTTTGACAATTTCAAGTTGGAGTTTGTTTTCCAGCAAGCCAAGCCTTGTGTCATTGTTGCGAATGTGTGCCATAAGCTGTTGCTAGGTGATCTTCAAGGATGGTTACAGTTTGCATAGGTCAGCTGAGTATTGTCCTCTTAGCTTGTTCAGATTTTAAGAGCTGAGCGTGTACTTTATAATGGAGATGACTATTGATGTGTCATTCCACATCAATTTATGATGGAGATGACTATTGATGTACAGACAATTCAGTCCCTGTCACTGCTCTTACAATACATGATGGCCTTTTGTGGATTGGTGTCATTTTGACATTTGCAATGGCTCGCCTCAAACTCCTAGCTACATTCTCGGGTGTCATCTCAATGTCAGATATACCATTGTAGAGTAGATCTTGGGGGAAGCCTATAAATGGTGGTGATAGGAATGTGCAATCCCTCCAATTGTATAGAAATTGATGGAACAAAACTTATGAGTATTAGCCATGATATTGTTAGTGTGCTTAGGCTATAAATCAAATAGGTAGTTGTGGTCTAGGTCGGTTGTTGGAGAGCAGACGGGTACAGATGAGGAGCATCGTGTGAGCCACCAGATGCAAACTAGTAAAGAATTTTGGCTAAGCAACTAAGGCATACAAGGGCAACAAAAGACATGCAAATACTTTAGGATCTAGGATTAAGCTTACAGACGAGGACCAACACAGCAATGCGTGAAATACATCAGATTTGGGTGTGGACTAAGAGTTACAGCAGGCACTGAGTGCAGACTAGGGTTGCAGAAAGATATAGACTAGGTCTCACAGTACTTGGTGCATACTAAGGTTGCAGCAGACTGGAGTGCAGCACTAATGATTGCTGGGGTTGGGTCAAAGGTCTGAAGTCGGTCAAACAAAGATTTGAGGTACAGTGGTTTACAATACGAGAATCTGAAGTAGGTAAGCTGTCAACATAAGTTGGGGTACACATGTGACAGGTTGTCACATCAGATACTATACATTGTCAAGGGTTTATTCCCTGAGCCTATAAAAGGGTTGAAGTTTATTGAAGTAAGGCTGTAAAACTTGAGATTGAAAGGAATCAAAAATTCATAGATTACTCAAGTGAGCTGAATCATGGATTACACTGAGGAAGAGTTCGCTATTATGTGGAAGAAGAACAAAACTTACAAATGTTTTGGGTGTAGAATAGGAGTTGCAGTAGAGACTGGGTGCAGACTAGGGTTGCAAAAGGATACATACTAGGTCTCACAGTACTGGGTGCAGACTAAGGTTGCAGCAGATTGGAGTGCAGCAGAGATGATTACTGGCGTTTGAGTCAAAGGTCTGAAGTCAGTCAAATGAAGATTTGAGGTACAGTGACATTGGTATAAAGAATCTGAGGTAGGTGGGCTGTCAACATCAGTTAGGAGACACATGTGACAAGGTGTCACATCAAATACAGTACATTGTTGCAGGTTCATTCCCTGAGCCTATAAAAGTGGATCATTGAAACTCATTGAAAAGAGGCTGTAGAACTTGAGATTGAAAACACAAGAGTGCAAAAGCAATCATAAATTCACATATCATTCAAGTGAGCCAAATCATGAACACATAGAAGAGTTCGCTAGACTACAAAAGAAGAATGTAACCTACAGCAGAGTCCAGTAGATTGGATCTGCGCAAAGATCTGGATTCTTTATTTTTTGCACAAGTTAGGTAGCTTGTAAAAAGAAGTTTTCTTGTAAGCTACAAACAAGAAGATAGTGAACTCACATCTTGGCTTGACTACACTAGTCACCAAGAGAAGACTGGACTAAGCTCTCGTTTATCAAATTGATAACGAGCATCTGAACCAGTATAAATATTGTGTCCTTTACTTGCATTTATTGCTTGATATTTAGAACTGTTAGAAACTTATCATCACAGCCAAACATAGACAAACTCAAAGAGTTTCAAGTCTCTGTTGTAGACCACCGAGTGTTAGGTGAGGCTACCCAAGTGATCTACATAGAATAGTGGTCTGTAAAGAACTTAAAATCCGATGCATAAATCTAATTATTTTTGAATCAACCTACTCTCTAGGTTGAATCTTAAACCCTATAATTGGTATCAGAGCCTGATTTAATAGTTTTTTGAAAGAAAAGGTCATTCTTCTATCTGCAAAGAAGTTACTAAGAGTTTGTTTATGTAAAGAAAAATGGCTCCACCAAAGCTTTCTAAATGTCCTAATAGTGGAGCTTCCACAAGTAAAGTTTAAAAATGATAAACTTTGCAAATCATTCCAAGAAGGAAAGCAGACTATAGCAAGTTTCCTCTAAATTCATCAGAATCAACTAAAATTCTTGAATTATTATATATGGATTTTTTTGGTCCAATTGTGGTAGAAAGTTTAAATAGAAAGAAGTACACTCTAATTATAGTAGATGATTATTCAAGATACACATGGGTAATGTTTCTACATAAAAAGAGTGAAACTTGCAATCTATTGACTAGATTCCTAAGACAAATTCAGAATGAGAAAGACATAGAAGTAATCACAATAAAAAGTGATCATGGTACTGAATTTGATCAAGCAGGAGTACATAACTACTGCAATGATCACGGAATCATAATGCAGAAGAACCAGAAGAATCAACCTCCCAACAACAATTGGAACAAACAACTAATGAACAAGATAATAGAAGATGGATCAAGACACACAAACAGGATAACATCATTGGAGATAAGGATGTATCTGTGCAGACTAGAAGGGCAACAACGAGAGAATGCCTGTCTCCTTGCTTTATATCAGAAACAGAACCTAAATTAATAAGTGAAGCCTTAAATGATCCAAACTGGATAGATGCCACACAAGAAGAAATAAACGAATTCCAAAGAAATGAAGTATGGTATCTAACACCTAGACCTATGAATTATCCAGTTGTTGGCTACAAATAGGTATTCAGAAATAAAACTGTTGAAAATGAAACAGTCATCAGAAACAAATCTAGGTTTGTTGCAAAAGGATACTCACAAGAAGAAGGTATCGACTTTGATGAGACCTTTTCCCCAGTACCAATACGTGAAGCCATAAGAATATTTCTTGCCTATACTGCATATCAAGGATTTAAAGTCTATCAATAGATGTAAAGAGTGCTTTTCTAAATGGAAAGCTACAAAAGGAAGTTTATGTTGAACAATCTCCTGGCTTTGAAGACTCTGAGTATCCAAAATATGTATATAGGTTAGACAAAGCATTATATGGACTAAAACAAGCATATTGGTGTATGGTATCCTAGGGAATCAGATTTTACACTGATAGGTTTTTCAGATGTAGATTTTGTAGGTTGTAGAGTTGACAGAAAGAGCACAAGTGGATCATGTCAATTCATTGGTGCAAAATTGATCTCTTGGTTCAGCAAAAAGCATACTACAATGTCAAGCTCTACTACAGAAGCTGAATATATTACTGCAGGAAACTATGCTATATAAATATTATGAATGAGATCACAGCTTGTAGATTACGGTATTATGTTCTCTCAAACCTCTATATGTTATGATAACACGTCTACAACGACAATTTTAGAAAATCCTATTTTTCATTCAAGAACCAAGCACATTGATGTCAGATATCATTTTATCAGAGATCACGTGCAAAAAGGTCACATTAAATTGGAATATATTCCAACAGAAAAACAAATTGGAGACATTTTTTACAAAACCTCTCGATGAGAGCAAGTTTATTCAATTTCGTAGAGAATTGGGTATACTTGATTTGAAATAATAAAATTAGCTAAAAATGCTTTACTGCTCTACTGAATATGTAGAATACAAACTAATATTATTTTTGTGATATGCAGACTAGCATTATTGCTCTGTCGCTTGCTATACAGAGGAAAGCATATACAACATGTAACTGATTTCTTACAACTCTATTGCAAAGAAAGTTGTAATCTACACCAACGCAGATGACTTTGCTCAGTTTTTCAACTTACCAAATGAAAGGTCAAGGATCATTCCACCTGCAATAGTGACAACAAGAAGGCATGCCATGCTAGCCGAAGAGAGTTAGAATGAAGGAATATGGACCATGAAGAAGTTCTTATGCAAACTACACAAGATGCTAGCTGATATTATCAAGAAGGTCAGATAATCATTGATCAGCAAGAAATCATGTGTGCAATACTCACAAAATATGATGTCAATTGGGCAAAATTGCTCATGCATCAGCTTGCAAAGGCTGTGCAATCAAAGCAACCATTGTTTGGAAGGATTATGAGCATCTTTCTCAAACAAAAATTGAAGCTTTCTGATAAGAAAGGGAGGCCATGGATGGTGGCCAAACAAATAGATGTCAAGAAAATAGGCAAGTAACCTATTAGACTTAGAAAGAAGACTACAGCTGTGCAGACCATCATTAAACCTGTAGAACACTCACAACAGTCTGTAGGTGTGCAGATCAGAAGGAAGTCTACAGACCACCCACCAAAAGCAGCAGTGCAGACCACTGCAACTGTGCCAAGGACATGAAGATTGCAAGTCAGCAAGGCTCAACTAACCAAAATGAAGAAGCTAAGGGAAGTAAAGAGAAAACTCATTATGCAAACCTCAGACGAGGAGACAATTTCAGAACATCCAGTTGCAGAGTCAACTAACATGGAGGTAGAAACACAATCTTTCGTAGTACAGACAAGACCTATTCCTGAACCCTCATCATCAAAGACTCTACCACCAAAGGCACTAGAATTAGCTACACTTCATGATGCCAATGTGGAATTGGAGTTTCTGAAGGCCGGAGCAGACGTGGACCTTCAAAATCTAATCCTGGAAGCCCAAAGGAGTTACCAAGAGATTAGGGAAGGACCTCGAACCCAAAGAACTTACTTAAAAAGGGTACTACAGAATGAGATAAAAAAAAAAAAGCAGATCTCATAGAATTACAGAAGACAGGACTACCTCAGGCCACCTTTGCTACAAGGTCACTCACAATTAGTACCCTTTGCTACAGAAGAGGGAACCACAACAACAATCATTCCAATCTTCAACATTGGAATGGATTTGTCCACAATTGCAAAAGACCGTCCATCTAGTGTAACTGAGGTATGGTCAACTACAACCACTGAAGTGAGATCTTCTCCAGAAAAGGTCTTTGAAGGAGTTCTGCAGACGATTAGAGCTATAGAAGAATGAATCCAATAGAACATTACTTCAACCTATCAACTCCTAGGCAAATCGCCACAAGCAGAAATACAGAAGAAGGCAAAAGCAGAAGGGATGATCTAGGAGTTTGTTAAGCAGCACAAACTTCCCATCAAAAGCCCTATAAGAACTATAAGATATGCCAGACCAAAACTGATCCCCAAGGACCAAGAACCTTGTACATAATCAATCAAAATAAGTCACAAACACTTATTGGAGAGATTGATGGAATGTAGATCAATAATTCATCAATTGATTGAATTGCAAAAAAAGGAGGCTAGTAGATCAATAAGACCAAAGGAACCATACGTCCTATTCAGTGGAGCTCTTGAACTTAAGGACTCTACCTTGAAGACCAAAAGACATAAACAGGCACAACTCAAGCACATTGCATTTGTGCATACTCCACAAGTAGAGGTCGAGCTAAAATGAATTTTAGCTAAGTATGTTCAAATGGCTACTGAGGAAATCAGTAGGAGGACATCAGCCATCAGGTGATGATGGTGATGATGGTAATGACAATGATCAACAACACCCTAATACTCAGGATGATGATGAAATCATCGATCAAGTAGCTAAAGAAGGAGTATAGGTGCAGACTACAACAGTCGAGACCACAACAGCAGAGTCTCCTGCAGATGAATCTCAAGTTGATGAACCTGCAGTAGAGGAACATGCAGACGAACCATCTGCTACTAAGTCATCTACAGGAGAACAAGAAGGACATGAAAAACAACCAACTGCTAAGGAACATGAAATAGAAACTTCCACAGAAGTCCCTACAGTAGAAGAAACTGCACAACACCAAGAACATGAGTCTCCAGTAGAGAAACCTATAGCAAACGAGACACAGGAAGATGAAGTTGAAGATCAAGCACCTGAACAAACCATAGAAGAACTTCTTGAAGTTGGGACCGAAGAAACAACCACCGAGGAACTCCTTGAAGTTGAGGAACAAGCAGAAGAACTGCCCTAAGCTGAAGATCTAACAGCAGTTATATCCACAACAAACTGGGATGTATCACTAACCCACACATTCCTCATCAAATACATTTGCATTTCTTAACAACATGTCTTTTTCATCAAATGACACATGAACTGACTCTTCAATAGTATGTGTTCTTTTATTATATACTCTAAATGCTTTGCTGTTTGTTGAGTATCCTAAGAAGGTTGCTTCTTCTGCCTTTGGATCAAATTTCTGCAGGTAGTTTTTATCATTGTTGTGTACATAACAAATGCTTCCAAAGACATGAAAATATTTAACACTTGGTGTCTTACCTTTCCACAATTTATATGGTGTTTTCTTATAAAGCTTGTGAATTGTGCATCTATTTTGAATGTAGCAAGCTGTGTTTACTGTTTCTGCCCAGAAGCTTTTGGATAGGTTTGCATCAGCAAGTATTGTTCTAGTTGCTTCTATGAGTGTCCTATTCTTTCGCTCAGTTACGCCATTTTGTTCTAGATGCTGAGAAGTTATGTTTAATTCCCTGGTCATTGCAATAGGCAACTATTCTTGTCTGATCAAACTCAGTACCATGATCACTTTTAATTGTGATTACTTCTATTCCTTTTTCATTTTGAACTTGTCTAAGGAATCTTGTTAGTTGACTACATGTTTCACTCTTTCTATGTAAGAATATTACCCAAGTATATCTGAAGTAATCATCTACTATAACTAGAGTATATCTTTTTCTACTTAAGCTTTCCATCTCTACTGGACCAAAGAGATCCATATGCAGTAGTTCAAGAATCCTAGTTGATTCTGAAGAGTTTAAAGATTTAAAACTTGTCCTAGTCTGCTTTCCATCCTGACATGATCTCCATAATTTATCCTTCTTAAATTTTATTTGTGGGAGTCCTCTTACTAGGTTTTCTGAGGATAATCTTGCTATGGTTTTGAAGTTCAGATGAGCTAGTCTCTTATGCCATAACCAATTTGTATCTTCAGCTTCTTTAGTATAGAAACAAGTAATCTGTTCTGATTGTGAGGAGTCAAAGTCTATTGCATATATATTTCCCTTTCTAATTCCTAGTAACTTGACTTCTTTAGTAATCTTATTTATTACTTGACATGTATCGTGAGTATTACTTGACACATCATAGTTTTTATCACATAACTGACTAATGGATAGCAGGTTATTTTCTAAGCCCTTGGCATAAGCAACATCTCTAAAGATTAACTAACTGTACCAAGGGTTCCATAACCTTTAGTTGTACCTGCCTTTCCTCCTCCAAATATGACAAGAGGTCCTTGTTCTTTTCTGAAATCTTCAAGGTAAGATTTGTCTCCAGTCATGTGTCCTGAGCATCCACTGTCCAAATACCATATTCCCTTTTTCTTTTCCTGTAATGAAAAAAAAAAAGCTTTGTACATGGTACCCACTCATCTGGGTCCTTATTGGTTAGCTTTTTGAATCCACACTTGAATTATCTTCTTATGTGAGTTCCAGCATTCAAGCGATTTGTGGCCAATTTTGCCACAGGTAAAGCAGTAGACCTTTGGTCTTATGGTTCTCAGTGGTCTGCTCTACCTGCTCTGCTGCTCTTGACATATGTGTCTCGAATATGGTCTTTTCCATGTTGATTTCAAGGAGGTATTCCATACTGAGTAGTTAGGTGTATGTTGAGCTTCACGGGGTCTTTCTCTAAATTCCATTTGAGAGTTTCTAACTCTCCTTTTGTCATACATATAGACAGGTGGTCTGTTCCAGTTCCTTTGAGGCTGAGCAGTAGAGATCTTACTTTTCATTGCAGATCTCTTAAGAATATTGTTCTTTTCCAGAACTCTTGGTGCAGCTGAGTTACTCCTACTCTGCATGGTTTGTCGAGTAGAGTATTGACTCTTATGCGCATATCCTGCAGTATAGGCTTTCTTCATCTGCACTGCCGCTGCAGTAGAGACATTCTTTTTCTGCAGGACTTTTGTAGTGGTCTGCTCATTTTTCTTGATAATTACCTTATTATCATTCAACCAATCTTTGTATCTTATCCCAGTTTTATCATGGGAAGATTGACCTACATTGATTAGTTTTTGTAGATCTCTGGTCTTGCCATTCCAGGCATCTACCTGCTTTTGAAGCTCAGTATTTCTTATAGTAAGTTTTATCACTACTACATTGAGAAGCTTCACTTTTTCATTTGCTTCATTCAGATTATCTTGAGCATTGATTAGACTATTTTTAGTCTCTTCATTTGAATTGCATTTCTCCTTGAGAGTTGCAATT
>LIEC01010601.1:0-75184 GCA_001925005.1 Drosera capensis | reverse complement strand
TTTTTTTTTTTTTTTTTGTTTTGCAAAGCATTTCTTATTTTCACTATTGATATTTGTTTCAATTACTTGTTTTTCATAGATTTTTTGTTTTAATTACTCTTTTCTTCACAACTTTTACCAGGCTGGCCTCGCCTCCGGCCTGACTGCCACCCCTATCTCGTGTGCCAACATCATTGCATTCATATCCTGCTCAGCGTACAAAGACCATTCTATCATGGATACCCCGTTTACCAGGCTCTCCAACGTCGAGTTCCACCCACAGTGCGACAGGAATCTCCCTATCGCGCCGTGGGCAAGAATCTCCGCCTGGGGGCCCATAAGGGAACCACCTTCCCCTTCTCCTTGGTTCGGTCCAGGAACCCTGGGGCAAGTATCGCGCAACGAGGTGTTCGTCACCGGCCTTGGACTCGAAGTACTGCGATGCAGATGCATTGTAGTCCAAGGGCTGCCGGATCACCCAGACAAACCTTTGCTGATTCATCTCCAACCCCCACGCCATCTCCATCGTCTGTCTCGTCATCAGCGTCCCTCCGGTACCAAACGAGATAAGCAAAACCGACTCGGCTGGCTGCTTATCCAGCCACTCCATCACTTCACTCCTCAAATCGGACCTCCAGGTCTCACTCACCAGCAGCCCGACTTCCAGAACCGGTGTCTTGATGCACCTCCCATGAAATCCCTCGGCCCGAAACGATTCCAAACTCCGATGGTCCAGAACCTGTTAATCCTAACCTTGACATGGAGAAACAAAACACGAGATCTGATTCCTATTACTATTTCTGAAGAGAACAGAGATATAACTTTCAGATGCACCGGTGACCAATCCTAAAAGAAATTTCTTCCGTTTGAGGAGCAACAACAATTCTCACACCATACACCTCCCTTTTGAAATCAAATCAAAGTGGGGAAAAGGCTATATGGAAGAATGAGCAAACTGGTTAAACATACTCCTACAATTAGTCATTGATAAGGTTAAACAATGATATTTAATTTATCCAACCTAGACTTCCTGATATCAATTTTACGTTGATTCATGCCGGGCAAAGTCCTCCATGCTGATTCTTCTGGGTTTCGAGATATTATCACGGATATTTTCTCCAATGCTCGCTCATAAAGTCTCCTTAATCGGTTAATATAACATGAAACGCGTTCATTTTGATATTACATATTCCTTTGGTTTTATCAAAATTATAACGTTTATTAATTTGATTAAAAAAACATTAAATCAACTACAATCTGTAGTATATCCACTAATTTTTCTCACAACTGATACCATCTATCGTATTTTTAATATTATTCAATTCAAATTTAACACATACATAGATTTACGATCCGACCAAGGTATTTTAATTTTCATAAGCATTTCTGCAATTAGAGAGATGAATTCGCATAAGAAAGAAAAGACAAAAACTCACTAAATCACATCTAATAACAAACTTCCTGATATCCTCAAGAAATATGGAACACAGATCTCTTGAAAGTGGAAATGATTATTTAGCACTAAACTACCGCTCTTGACAGAGATGGATTCAGGCAAGCAAATCCAAAACACCCTATAATAACATCCCTCTTTTAATAGGTAGTATCTATAATTAGCTACACATTATTGATCAAAGACCAGTCTTCCTAAATCTTTATTATTTCAACATATACATAAATTATCATATCGGTCAAATTATTATAATTTAAATTGAAAATTGCACGGAGAGGGTAAACAACATGAAATATCTATATGTTTTGAGAAAATTGTTTTTCACATTGTGATTGACCAAGGATGTTAACTACAAGTCAGTACCGAAGGTAGCTTTTCTCACATATTCCATATCAAGTGGGACCCAAATTTCATTATAAATCAGTTCCCTCCCAACCGCAAGTTCCTCAAACACTCCTCTTCTCCTTCCCTTGCATCTAAGCATAATCCACCACCTCCTCAATGGTGATCCCAACCAAGCCCCACATCGTCCTCGTCTCAAGCCCAAGCTACGGCCACCTGATCCCGATCCTCCACCTCGCCGAACGTCTAGTCACTACATAATCCTCCACTTTAAATGTTGACTTTTCTTATATCATGTCCAATTCCACTTTCTCCCGTGGCCACCACCGAAAACAAACACCATAATATCCTTTTGGTTTTTTTCTCTAAAATCAAAAATATCCTGCTGTGCTTGTCTCCCACTCCTGCTTCCTTTTTTTTTATTTTTCTCTCCATCACCCGTGCTTTCCTTCTTTATCTCCTCAAAAAAAAAATACACACTTCCTCTGCATTCCTCTTCGTTGTCTCCTTCTCCTCGGCCCGAGCAAATTGGATTGTTGACAGAAGACTGAGGCGATGTAGTCGGCGATGATGACGACCAACGCCACTGCGATCTGATAGACGGGCGCGGTGTTTGTGTCGGCTGTGGTGGATCTGGCTACGGTAGATCTGGGTGGCGTGTTGTCTATGCGGTGGTTGATTGGGGTTGATTGGCGTTGCTTCTCACGCTGAAACAAGTAGGGATCTGGTTGATTTGATCGGGCCTCGAGCGGGCTGCTGTCGGGCTTCGTGGTGGAGGCGCTTCCTGCGCCTAGATACCACTCGTGGCTGGCTGGTGGCCTCGGCCACCTCTGCCTGTCGTCGGATTCGGCCGATATCTCCTCGGTCGGTCTCCTCTGCAACTCACCGGCTCTCCGGTTCTCCACACACCACCACCTGCTCTGATACCAAATGTAGGTGAGACTCGGATCTTTGGTGGGACAAATCCGTCCCTTTTCTTTGTTTTTCTTATTCAATCTGAGCTACTTACTAAGCTTACAATCCTAACCTATTTATAGGAATCAATCAAACTTTGCTACACACGTTTAGTGGTCAGTGATGTGGTCGGCGTTACTGTACATGCGTGTTTTTCATATCAAGATTAGATCCAACAAGTATGCTGTTAAGTTTAAAGTTTTTTCAGATTGATTTGAATCCTGAACATGTGTAACGATACCCTTTCTTTGCAGGAAAATTTCAAATGGGATCCAGAGAATGCACAAGCTGTCTTTAATGAATTCAAGCGTAAGTGCATAAAGCATTTAATGGACTGTAACGCCCCGGGATTTCCTGTCCAATACCTGCTACACACGTGGCGTTGCAGCCGCTCCAAAGTTTCCTTCGAAGTAAGGCGACAGGAATACAAGGGGTTTAAGTATCAGAAACATAGGATCTAGAAATAAATATCCAACTTACATTGTCTTGAATTACATAAAAATCGTACTCCGAAAATATAAGCGAAATGTTACCGAAAGCCGAAACTAATCATCATCGCTATGTAACGGTCCCCTCCACGATCCTTTATTACCTGAAACGAATATATAACCGTGAGCTTGAAAGTCCAGTAACATAGGTTACACGTCCATCTCAGGGGTCTGGCATGCTTATTATATCATGCATTTCCCATTCGCAAACAGGATGAAATGCAAATAACACCGAGCAATCATATGCCAATCAAGAACATTTAAATACGTACAGGGTAATAATAATATAAGTCAAGCAGGTTAATCCCTATTTCATTATCACTAGCCTTTATGAAAGGCTTTTACAGGTTAATGACATGCTCTGACATGTCATATTGATTCTCAGGACTTTTACAGGTAAACAACATGCTTTTGTAACATTATAACAATTTTTATGACTTTTACAGGTTAATAACATGCATAAACATGCCATGTTGATTCTTAGAATTTCTACAGGTAGACAACGTGCTTTTGTCACGTGATAATAATTCTCATGATTTTTACAGGTTAATAACATAGGAGGAGTTACAGCAGGAATTTAACGTTAATAGTATCGTCATATTAATAACAATTAAACAAACAGGATTGTCGCTGCAGACGACCCAGGATGGTTAATAATAACCAAACACGGCCACCAAGTATATTTCAATTGATGCCGCTGCGTGCACGCGAAAGGAATTTCTATCCCTCCCTAGCTAGTCAGGACTCGTAACTCTCCCAATTATTATCATTTACAGGGATATCCTCATTGTTCAGGTTTTCAGGGTTTTCAGGCAACTAGCATGAAATTAAACATATTAATTCCATGTATAACAGGATTCAAGATTTTCAGGCATATAATATGAAATTAATCATATTATTCCATGTATAGCAGGTGACCATCATGGTGTTCGTAATTCGAGATTTCAGGTATATATGAAATTAATCATATTAATCCATGTATAGCAGGTGACCACCAAGATGTTTCATAAATTTATAGAACGCTATATTTTGTAACGTTCTTAACAATTTTCAGGATTAATAATTCGTTACAAAAATAATATCAACAAGCACAGGATATCACACATCAAGAGCAAGCAATATTCTGGAGATCGTTATTAAAATTCTATAATATTTTACAGGATGCATCGTTACCCTTCTGGCAAACAACTCAAGTCAATCAAGCACAACATAATTTTATTCTTTATTTATCATGCAGATACGTGATCACACAATCACATAGATCAAATCACGCACACATAATTTAGGGTAACGATGTGTGTTACCTCGTCATTTATAAAAATCCAGAAAATCTTTCAGATAATCCCAAGCTTAATTTTACTTCTCAGTATTTGTCGCACCTACAATAATATCGCAACATATTAATATTATTGTTTGATATTCTGAAATAATATATGCAAATACATCTCGTAATGTGTTATTATAACACATTATGCTAAAGGGAACATTTCCCTTCTTCTTTATCACTACCCGAAGGAAGGCAGCAAGTCAGGCGAGGGTTTGGCCGGAACAAAACGTCGACGAAGGCCGGGGGTTGACCGCCGATTGACGGGGGTCTCCGGCGAAGTTGAGGGAGGCCTAGGAAGGTCTGGGAAAGGAACAAGGGGGCGGCGAGCTAGGTTGTCCTCGTGCACAGGTGTTCGTCGTCCAGCTCGTGGTCGAATTTGACCTTGGCCGACTGAATTCGACCTTGGCCGACCGCGTATTCTCCACATAAGAAGAGAACCCGTTCCCATAGTCCCCCATCCAACATGATGACGAGCTTGGTGACCCTCGGTGTAAAAACGCGGGTCGGGATTTCCGATGTTCCCTCGGTTGGTTATCTAGTGCGTGTTTTGCTCGCGCTAAGCATTCTCATTTGGTTTTGGATGCTTAACCCTCATGGATCGAACGATTTGCTTTGACGCTCGTGAAGGTCGGTTCCGTTCGCTCGCCGTCGTGTTCATTCGGCATTGCTATCGAACACGCCTTGTTCGCCTTCCGTTTCCAGCGTTTGATGTTGGGGACCCCTTACAAACCGATTCAAAGGCAAGGATCGGCTCGAATTTGAGATTTACCTCCCATTTGGGAAACCTGGACTACTTGAGGGGAGGGGCAGGGGTAGTTCGTGGCATCTGAGAATTTTGATGTTATCTACTATGGGGGGAAGAGCTTTGCTTCGATGTCTGCGGTCGCATTGAGACTCCCCCTACCTCGTTTGTTCATCATGGTGTGTTAAGTGGGTTTCCCATAATCCATCATGATGGAGAGGTTGGTGCCCGGGGTAAAATCGCAGGCCTTGCTTCTCGACAGGAATTTATCAATGAGAGGTTTGTAATGAGCAATGTTCAGCTTCCTTGGAGACAAAGGAATACCCAGGTACCTAGTTGGCCACTCACCCAGAGCATAGCCAGCTATGCTACCAAGTTCATTCTTCATACTGTCACCTCTCCACATAACAGTGTACTTTTGAGCTTATTAATCTCAAGATCAGTTGTACTTGCCAAATATTGAAGCTCTCTCATGATTAAACTCAATGATATCCTAATAGCTTTACCTAACAAGACAAGGTCATCTACAAAGGATAAGTGAGTTAAACTCACCTTTTTACATCTAGGATGGTATTTGAAAGGTTTCAAACCTGTCATTTTCTTTAAACATCTAGAGAAATACTCCATTGCTAGCAAGAAGAGAAGAGGGGAAATAGGGTCTCCTTGTCTGAGGCCCATAACCCTTGAAAAAACCCTACCAATTTCACCATTTACCAGTAATGAAAAGGTTACAATACAAACACATGCCTCAACCCATCTAATAAAGATTTCGATGCTCTCAAGAATTCCACCAAGAAATCCCGAGAGACAAAATCATAAGCCTTCTTCAAATCCACTTAGAACATACACCTAGGTGAAATATTTTGACGCTCATAACCATTAAGCAACTCCTGACACAACATGGTATTTTAGATATGCTTCTCCTCTTTACAAAAGCAGTTTGCTAGTCAAACACCAAAAAGGACAATACATCCATAACCTTCGACAAAGAGCTTGGCGATCCCCTTATAGGGGACTGAACAACAGGAAATGGGTCTATGATCCCCAACCCTAGTAGCATGATCAGTATTAGGAAGCAAGATAATCAATGTAATATTAATCTCCCTAAGGATCATACCTGTCTGAAAGAACCCTTGCACTGCTTCAGTTATCTCCCCTCCTATTATGTGTCAAGAACTGTGAAAGAACCCTGAAGTGAACCCATCAGAGCCAGGGCCTTAGTGAGATCAATATCAAAGATAGAACCAAATCAGCTCCTTGCCGTTTCGAAAGCACCTGACCATACTGTATAGTTGAGGATCTAATTACATCTCGTCTAGGCAATGCAGTACCAAGCAACCGTTTATAAAAAATTTTCATAGCCATTTGAATATCATGCTGATCTGAAACTATGACTCCATCTTCATCCTCAATACTCATAATTCTGTTTCACCTTCTTCATCCTCTTATTAAGGCATGAAAGTAATTAGTGTTCTTGTCCATACCGGCAAGCCAAGCATCTTTTCACTGCTGTTTGATGTACTCCTCCTCAGCATCAGCATACTCCCTAACCCTCTGAAGGCACTGCTGGATGATTCTTCTCCTCTCATCAGAAAAGGATAAATTCAGATTATCTTACGCTATTTTTGACTCCTTCCAAGCACCAGCAAGCTGTTGAAAGCCTTGCAATTTACTCCACATATTCAAGTATCGAAAAGAGTGTTTATCCTTGTTCTCATGAGGACCCAAAGACACAAGGCCTGGACTGTGGTAGGATATATCAGGATTAAGGAACAATGCCTCAACTGCACCAAACTAGTCAAAAAATTGTTGATTAGCTAAGATTCTATCAAGTTTAACTCACATCCATGAGGAGAGCCCTTGCTGGTTGTACCAAGTATAAAAGTAACCACCACTTCTCATGTTCATCAAACAATCCGTCATTTCTGTACAAAGATCTACACTAACCCCTTGATATCTAATCTTCTCTTCAGTTTCACAAAAGCATTGAAATCCCCCAGAACAATCCAAGGACTGTTACAATAACTGCCATACAAAGTAATTCACTCCATACCTCCCTCCTTTGCACTCTGTTATTGCTAGCATAAACAAAAGATACCAAAATAGTCTCCCCAGACAGGATCGTACTTGCAGAATAGTGCAACACTTGATCAGTTCCCCTCACAAAATCAATCTTCCACTTGCTTTTATCCCATCCAACCCATATTCCTGCCATTGACAGCACACCGATAATTATTCAACACAACCCCAATCACGAAAACAAGAGCAAAAAACAGGACTAAATTTATTAGCCTTACTCTAGTTTTCAACACTCCTAATACTTCTATGCTATATTTAGTTACTAAGCGCTTTATTGCATTCTGTTTATTTGGCCAATTACCGTAATATTTCAGGCTACAAACATCAAGTGATGCTCCTGCGTAATAGTTTGGCGGGTCAGGTGCACATTTGTAAAGATGAGGGGGGGTTTAAGTGCTCCCGTGTAATAGTTTGACGGGGTCATGTGCACTTTTTGTTGGGATTGTGTAAACTTGCGGAACACCAATCCTTAAATTAACGAGAATAAAACTACGATGACGCAAATATTTTACGTGGAAAACCCGAGATTAGAAAAACCACGTGATGTTCGCTCTCCAACTCCAGAAAATTTCACTAAGAAATAGAGAAAGATTACATACCTTTATCTATCTAACCTTCTGCAAAATAGAAGATCAAAAAACAAACTCGTCGATCACAAATCGTCCAAGTTTTTCTAAACTATCTTCTCTTAATTATCTCGTGATCCAAAACTATTGGACCAACCCTCTTTATATAGACATTGAGAAAATATCTTTAACATTACTAAAGATTTAATTATCCATAAAGATAATATCTATCTCATAATTAACTTTATCTTCTCAATGTAAAATCTTCTAAATAATAATGTACGGATATTCTCCACATAGGAAGGGAATCCGCTCCTAATAAATCTCCCCCTTCCCGACTGGTGGAGGATACCGCCATTCCGACGATCTCTCTACAATATTCGAACTTTTCCCTTGGCAAGCTTTTCGTCAACATGTCAGCTTCATTTTCATCTGTATGAATTTTCCTGAGCTCGACCTCCTTTTTCTCCAACACCTCTCGTATCCAATGATATCGAGTGTCAATATGTTTTGACTTGTTGTGAAACGTAGAATTTTTATCAAGGTGAATTGCGCTCTAACTGTCACAATATAACACATACTACTCTTGCTTCACGCCGAGTTTATTCACGAATCTCTTCAACCACAGCAACTCTTTGCAGGCTTCAGTAGTTGCAATAAATTCTGCCTCCGTTGAAGATAGGGCAACACACTCCTGCAACCTGGACTGCCATGCCACAGCTCCCCTGCAAGCATCATCAAGTATACTGAAGTCGATCTCCTTGTGTCAACATCTTCGACCATGTCTGCATCAGTGTATCCGATTAACTCTGGTTTGTCACTTCCAAAACTTAGCTTCCAACATTCCAATGCTCTCTCCCTGGATTAGAAAGATATCAACTCACCACACCTACTGCTTGAGCTATATCATGTCTCGTGCATACCATCGCATACATTAGGCTCCCCACAGTTGAAGCATATGGTATCTTTAGCATATCAACTTTCTCCTCCTCGGTCGATGGACATTGATCCCTATTGAGCTTAAAGTGAGTTGCGAGAGGAGTGCTCACTTTCTTTGACCTTTCCATCCCAAACCTCTGAAGAACCTTCATGACATATCTCTCTTGGGACAACCACAATTTTCTTGATGGTCTATCCCTGCTAATTTGCATCCCGAGAATAGTTTTAGCAGCACCCAAATCCTTCATAGCGAAGGCTTTACTCAATTGACGCTTCAGATCTATAATTCTTGAAGTGTTCCGTCCAACCAGTAACATGTCGTCTACATAGAGCAATAAGATGACAAAATCATATGTGGCAAAGTGTTTCACAAATACACAATGATCGATTGTGTTTTTCACATAGCCTAGCTCCCCTATCAGTGACTCAAATTTTTTGTACCACTGTCTAGGAGCTTACTTCAACCCGTATAAACTCTTTTTCAGTCTACGCACATAACTCTCTTTGCCTTTCACAACCAAACCTTCAGGCTGCTCCATATATAACTCTTCCTCCAAATCGCCATGGAGAAAAGCTGTTTTCACATCCATCTGCTCGACTTCTAAATCAAATCATGCTACAAGACCTAAAACTGTGCGAATTGAGGACATCTTCACAACTGGAAAGAAAATATCATCAAAATCTACTCCTTTCTGTTGACTGTAACCCTTGACTACCAACCTGACCTTATAAAATAGATAAACAGCTTTATCAGGCTGCTTTATTATAAATATGCATCGATTCTTCAAGGCCCTCTTGTCTTTCGGCAATCGCACCAAATGATACGTGTAGTTGACATGCAAAGAATTCATCTCACTTTTCATTGCACCCATCCACTCATTTTTGTACTCATCTTTCATAGCTTCCTCAAAATTTTCAGGTTCACCCGAATCTGTCAAAAGCACATACTCATTAGCGGAGTACCTAGTAGATGGCTGACTCACCCTGTCAGATCTTCGAGGTACAAAAACTGGTGCCTGTTCGTGACCATCAACAGCTTCATCTTCAGACTCTACTTCCTCATCCTCCTGAATGTCTTCTTGACCACCAATTGGATCAAGATTTGGAGCATCAACATGCTCTGGGTCCAATGCCTGGCCTGGCTCATATGTAGCGCTAGGGGACAATGATTCTGAATCAACCAATTCCTCAATCTTCTCTTCAGACGTCTTGAGTTTTTCAATATCTTCTATCGTTTGATGTTCCCAGAAAACAACATCTCGACTCCTCACAAGCTTCTGCTCCACTGGATCAAATAGTCTGTAACTTAACTCATCCTGATCGTAACCCATAAAGACGCACTGCCTTGTTTTCATGTCAAGCTTAGATCTTTCATCCTTCGGTACATGGACAAAGGCTTTGCATCCAAAAACTCGCAGATGACCGTAGAAAGGCTCCTTACCATACCAAACCTTATCTGGTACATCACCCTGCAATGCAGAACTCGAAGATAGGTTGATAACATGAGCAGCTGTATATAAAGCCTTACCTCAAAACATAGCTGGTAACTTTGCTTCAGAGAGCAAACACCGCACTCTCTCCATCAACGTCCTATTCTTCGGAGGACTCTTCTGATGTCGTATTCCTTGCTCCTTGTAGTAAGCATCAAAAGAACCAATATATTCGCCTCCATTGTCAGAACGTACGTATTTGAGTTTCTTTCCGGTTTGTCTTTCAGCCAATGCGTGAAATTCTTTGAACGCCAAGAGCACTTGATCTTTGGTCTTTAAAGCATAGACCCAAAGCTTTTTGGAATGATCGTCTATAAAGGTTACAAAATAAGAGGCTCCTCCTCTAGTCTTTACCTTCAATGGTCCACACACATCTGAATGAACCAACTTTAATAAATCTGTCTTTCTTGAAGGTGAAAGGCTTTGGAATGAAACTCGGTTCTGCTTCCCTGCCAAACAATGTGGACATGGCTCTAACTTGTCGTGCTTGAGCTCTGGAAGAACGCCCTTCTTTGTTAAGCATCCCATCCCTTTCTCACTCATATGACAGAGACGTCTATGCCATAAGCCAGTCGATACAGAATCGCGGACTATATTTGCTTGGACACCTTCTTACTCCTACAAGCACTCACCATAGCGTCGATGCTGAGTTTCCACAGACCATTCCCGAAGTGGCTAAAGAAACCCTCATCATCCAGGTTTGCTACCGACACCAAATTAAACCTAATGTCAGGTACGTGACGTACGCTTTTAAGCATGAGCAAACCACCAGTGCTAGTTTTCAAATGCACATCTCCCATGCCTATCACCTTAGACACATCTCCATTACCCATTCTTAACACTCCACAGTCTCCTGTTGTGTATGTGGCAAAGAGTGCCCTATGTTGAGACACGTGCGCTAAAGCTCCGGAATCAACAATCCAGCTGTTGTCATCACAGGCAAAAGTTGTTGTGACCTCATCACCAACAATGATAATATCGCCTCCACTCGTAGACACTGCAGCTGTTGTTTCTCCTCTATCCTTTTCCCGATTGTTATTACCTTTTTTCTGATCAGCTTTGTAGGCATAACAATGTTGCTTGATGTGGCCCTTCTTGTGACAATAATAACACTCGGTATTCTAATAACGGCCTTTGGACTTTCCTCTGCTCTTACTCCTGTCACGTCTCTGGCCTTTGCTCTGGCTTCTCCCCCGGACTCAGTAAACAAAACTTCAGAGGTTGTTGACGACGATGAAGCAGTGCCTTGAGATTTTCTTCGCATCTCTTCATTCAGAACCCCACTCTTGGCTACCTCCAATGTAATGATCCCATTGGGTGCCGATGCTGTCAAGGATACTCGTACTGTTTCGCACGAATCCGGTAGTCCCTGGATCTCATCTTCAAATTTGACTCCCATTGACGCTAGTTGGTCCATCACGCCTTGAAATTCATTGACATGATCTGAAATAGACGTACCATCTCGATATCTTAGGCTTATCATCTTCCTGATTAAGAATAGTTTGTTTATACCAGTCTTCTTGGCATATAAGAATTCAAGTTTTTCCCACAACGTTTGCGCATTCTCCTCATTTGCAATGTGATTGTAAACGTTGTCATCTACCCATTGACGAATATAACCACACACTTGCTGATGCTCGAACGCCCAAACTTCTCAATCTTGTCCTGCGGCTTTGTCGCACCAAATACTTGTAGATGCATATTCTTGACGAAAAGCAGATCTTTCATCTTGTTTCTCCAGGTATGATAATTGTCACCATTGAGATTCACCATCCTTCCCGGTTTTATTTCCATATTAAAATTAATATGACAATCACTGTTCTCTTTCTTTTGAGCGATTGAGTCCTCTTAGTACCTGTTCTTTATCCTTTGAACCAAGCACTAAGAGCCAAACCACACAGCAATCCTCAAAATCAAACAGCAGTACGGGCGTGACGATGACCAGAGCCGCTGGTCGACTCTCCTTCACGGCGGCGAGTTCAGAGGGCAAGCAAGGCGGTGGACACCTGCAGCGGTTGGGGTCGTGGCTGCACGGACAGGGTTTTCCCTTCTCCTGCGAGTTGAACTCGACGGCGGCAGATCTGGTGGCGAGCAGTGCAGATCTAATAATAATTTTTTTTTTGGTAACCCTGCACTCTGATACCACTTGTTAGGATTGTGTAAACTTGCGGACCATCAATCCTTAAATTAACGAGAATAAAACTACGATGACGCAAATATTTTACGTGGAAAACCAGAGATGGGAAAAACCACGTGATGTTCGGTCTCCAACCCCAGAAGATTTCATTAAGAAATAGAGAAAGATTACACACCTTTATCGATCTAACCTTCTGCAAAATAAAAGTTCAAAGAACAAACTCGTCGATCACAAATCGTCCATGTTTTTCTAAACTGTCTTCTCTTAATTATCTCGTGATCCAAAACTATTGGACCAGCCCCCTTTATATAGACATTGAGAAAATATCTTTAGCATTACCAAAGATATAACTATCCATAAAGATAATATCTATCTCATAATTAACTTTATCTTCTCAATGTAAAATCTTCTAAATAATAATGTACGGATATTCTCTACATAGGAAGGGAATCCGCTCCCAACACTTTTCCCTACGTAAAAACGTAGTGCACTGTAACTAATTAGTTGCAGTAGCTAAAACCTCATCTTTTCCATGTTAAAAAGCTGTTACATATCTCGTTTTCTCTTGGCCCCCTCTAAGATAGAAACACAAGATTTGTTATTGTGGTTGTCAAGAAGAATAAGATATGGCCAATGAATTCGGGTTCAAGGAATTATATAACATGATATTGCCGTGTCCAAATCATTGTTATTCTAATCCCAGCATCAAACAATAGTTTTCATTTCGTTAAGCGCTAAAACATAGAATCAAATCCCTTCAATACGAAAATCATTGAGGCTATGAAACATCACATATGGTCAATATTGACTTCGAAGGTCTCCCTCCTCTGTTCTTATAAATAGTTAGCCATGTGAAAGCTTTCATTCTTGTTCTTCAGAGACAGAGAGGCCTGTCAAGGACAAAGAGAAAGGGCACAACATAATCAACAAAAATGGAAACTAAAAGTAGTGATCAAGACGAAGAGCTACATTTTGTATTCATGAACTATGATCCTGAATACGAGCGCCTTCGAGCTGATCGGTACCTCTAATTTTATACATCTTCTATGTTTCGGTAACTTATGATGATGATATTGTTGTTTTCCTTATGTCTATCAATTTGGCTGATGATATGTCTGGTTATGCATGACAATAGTACTAAGAAAGGCGCATATGAGCTTGATATGTATCTGAGCACCAAGCATGATGAGTTGCTTGCAAGAACTCTGCAGCCGGGAACCTACAAGAACACGTTATCCTTGGTGATCGTTGATGGCTTTTCTGTAGAAATCTCCGACGAGCAGGTTCTTCTTATCATCTCATTATCATATTTCATCCCTGCTAATATTTTATTTAGTGCCTAGAATGCCGTTGTATGTACAGGATTTGAACTTAGGCCATCAAGATAAGAATTGAATTAACCAAATGCGTATTGTCAAAATTGTGCAGGCCGAATTGCTAAGAACTGCCAAGGGAGTGAGGCTGGTGGAGAAAAATCAAGAGCTAGCATAGACCACGAGTCGAAACTCTTGCTATTTATCAAGATAATAGATGACTGGTTGCTGGGAAATTGTAAATCTGAAGTGGGTAGTTCTTCCAAGCATATCATGACTATTCTGCAATATAGATCATCCAGCAGTATGGTTTGTATGCACCAGAAGTACGTGTTACATGTATTCGTGTGGATAGGATTCTTCGTGCATCTGCTTGAGATAAGTTGCTCTTTCTCAGTATGAGCACCATTTGCTAATGATATAATAGTAACCTGGAGATGAGCCATGCCCATCATGATCCAGCATTCGCTTTGGCACAATCAGTCCACGACTACCAAGCCATGTCAAAGCATACATACTCTTGTTCATTAATCAAAGACTTAAGTGTGTAACTTTGTCCAATACAACAACATACGCTCGAGCTTTCCTGTATCACGTGTTTCATGGATGCGACAACAGTCACTCTCTTTATGTTCTCCAATGAGCTTCATGAGATCAATGAGTAAGACGAAGCTCGTACCAATAAAATGGTCACAAGGACCCACAAATGATAAACCAATAATCAATTTTCTGATGAAGAAGCACATGAATCCAGGCCAGCTGAGCTATCTGATTCCCTCTTAGCTGACTGTTTGCATTTGCTTGCCAAACATATAGCGACACAGACACATATGTATACATTCATACACAATATCAATATGCTTTCATTTCATGGACTGAATGCATCATCCCATTGAAGGTTGTGAGGAATCCATGCTTGAAATGGGAATGAGTTTTATCATGCATGTTCAAGTCATCACTATGATTTTTTGAAAACATTGATCAACAAAAACAACAAGGACACACAAGAAACCTGACATGGTGGGTCTTTGTACTTGTTCTGCGTTCACATGCAATTCAACAAACTTTGTAGGAGTATCTTTTGTTAGCACTCGGAGATGGAGCCAATGATGCACTGTGGTAGTACGATAGTCCCCATCACCTAATTCATTAACTTTCACATCCATGTCACAAAGCTTGGTGTATGGTTGAATTATTTTTACTTGTGCATGATTTTCCTGTAAAGTTTTGTGAGCGGTGATCGGTACTAGGGTGATCTTTTACCCTTCGTTTGTGAGTTTTGAGTGAGGGAAGGTGAAATAAATGAGTGCGAAATAAAAGAAAGGAAAAGAAAAATAAAATATATAATTTTATTTTGTGTTTATTGTGAGTTTTTAGAAAATAATTGGATACTTTACCTTCTTTTGTTTGTGAGTATAAAAAAGATGGAAAATAATTTGACATTTTTTACCCTTATTTAAGTGATGTAGAAAATTTTATTTATTTTAAAAAGAGATTATCTTATCTTTTAATCACTTTATTTTATTTTCTCTTCAAAAACCCTCATTTGAGAGATTAAGTGAAGGGAGTAAAAAGGGACCTAGCTTTACTCCCTATTTTACTTTCCCTACTTAAAAAACTCACAAACACCCCACTTGAAAATAATCCTACCCTAAACCCCTCCCCTCCTAAACGAGGCTTTAGGTTGTGTTATGTGGTTGAGTTGAGTGGAGTTCCGTAGTCAGAAGGTGATAATAAGAACGTCCACTTTTGAATGGTCCCTTTGAAACTCTCTCAAATAAATGATTGATAAGTCACGTGTATTATAGGGTTGAATACCGTGGTCCATCGATCTGAAACATATTTTACAGAAGGTGACTGCTGCTGATGATGCGGTTAGTATTCGTGTCATTTATGTTTACAGAAGGCGACTGCTGCTGATGATGCGGTTAGTATTCGTGTCATATAAATGACGATTAATGTGTATGGAATTCTTGGATGAGAAACAATAGAGGCAAATGGAGGAATCTGATTATGTGAGACGAATGACCTTGATTCTCTGGAGCATATTTCACTGTTTTGTCATCTTATTCGAGATGAATCTGATTATGATAAAGTTCAGATAACAATATCAACCATAACCAATTGATTATAGAAGTGAATTTCATATTAAAAAATATCATTATTCAGGAAACTGAAAATGGACTTGATGTCCTCTATGGAAGTTGTTCTGTCCTTGAGAAAATGACTTAGCGTTAAGAAAAGAACGTGTATATCACGATATTAATACGTCCGGTGAAAAATGAATGATTCTGAGTAAACGATAAAAAATGAATGATTCTGATTAAACGGTGAAAAATGAATGATTCTGATTAAAAGATAACATTTTAATCTCAATCTTTATTTATATTGTTTAATCTCAAACTTATATTTGTTATTATACACACTTATGTCATCACACACACTCTTTTTGACTAATTTTGGTGAATATTGTTTTTTGGTCGAAAATTTTGGTGAATATTACCCAACGAAAATTACATTTTGAACTGGCACAAACTTAAAATGGGAAATGCGACCAATCTGACACTGAATCAAGGTACATTTTTGCAAGCAACCACTCAGCTTGAGCGATTAGTACGCCATGTAATAGTTCCGTGTTTGGAACGCATGGATCAAGAGATGATCACTTTTGTCATTATCAAAAAAACTAGTTCTGTCATTGTTTCTGTTCTGTCATTGTTTCTGTTCTGTCATCCCAATTCCTTCTGATACACATCATTTTAATATACTTGCTTGGTTTCTAACCAGATCAGAACCATTTGTGTTTAGAATTTGCTTCATAGTCAATGCAGCCGGAATCATCTCAAAGTGCTGAGCTTTATGGTTACTAAATGTTCTTTCCCAATATCACCGCATCAGAACAACATTTTGCTCTTTTTTTTTTCTGTGTGGCCGAAACCAGATATATCCCTCAACTGGAACGCCCTAATCCGAATCAATGGTTACCATATCCTTCTTGTCCAACGGTGTGATTTGATTTTAGTATGCCAAGATCAACAGATGCGAACTCTACCATTAATGTAGATCAGTAGTCTTGCCGAGACAGCATTCAGCACCCCAACGACTATCAATGCCATTGGGCTGTTCTCGTCATATACATGTTGGAGAAGAATTCCTTGCACGATTCCCCCTGGCGTTGTCACGGAGAAGAAGAATACCATTATTGCTTTAGCTTTGAACTCATATTCGCCTGCACAATCATAGACATATCAACGTCAGTTTCGTTGTGTCGATCATTGGATGCATGATCAAAGGTTCAAGGATTAGGCTAGGAGCGAAAGATCGACCAGCATGATGCAGCCGCCGAGGCACATTCCTTCAAAGAGTTGATGGAAACAAATAGCAATGACCAGCGGCCGGATTGTACAGTAGTTATCGGATGCTCCCATGGATAGACCGATCACCACAGAGTGCGCAACTATGTCCAATTCAAGTACCTTCAAAAGAAACAATTAGAGTTCATACCATCAGTTGTCTTGCATCAAGTACGTGATACATTAACCTCAGACGGAAACTAGCTATTGTAGCCGTGTAAAATATGATAGATGAGTCTACATAGCATGACACATTAGTAAAACGCAATTCCTTAGAGGAGATGTTTTATTTTACAATCTCATCATTTTAATTTGCAATGAAACGCATGTAATCTGGCTCATTCCGTGTTCTGATTTTGTTTCCCTAAACAAAATTAGTATGTGATATCAATTTCTTAACTTTTAAAAAGAAAAAATAAATGATAAAATGGAAATATAAAATATAAAAAGAAAAAGAAAAAAAAGCTTATCTTAAAAAAAGGTAAAAGGAAGGAAAAAGTGGATTCTGTTTCATTCTTCTGCACCTTATAGAAATCGTTGATTGTTGAAAGTGTACTTCTTCACTATTTTTAGGTCTTAAATCCCAATGTGAGTTTTATACTCTCAAGAATGCATTTGTTCGCGAGTTAAAACACGATGACGATAATGTATCTTTAACCCAATGTCTCATTAGATCCGAATCGAACATCAGCGACAACCCATGCCCATGTTCACCCTCATGACCCGAACCCAAATTCACATGATTCACGATCTCCTTCCCGTCTGTATTCCCATCTCCAATCAATCTCTTCTCATACCACTTCATCGCGAACGTATCCATCATCATGGTCAAATATGCCGACACCATCGCTATAAACGGCGTGAACGGGAACAATCTCCAAGGCGAATCCGGCAAACACGAGGACGTGAGATTGTTCCACGAATCCGGCATCACGTGCATAAACCCCGTCGCGATTATCACCCCTGACGCGAATGATTTCACAAGCAGGAACAAGTCCTTATCCGGCCCGAGAGCGGGGACTGCCCTGCTGAACAGCGGAAGACTGACCCCGAATATGCTCCCAATGAGTATGCACCCGATGGCAACGTAGTTTAACTTATGCGCCTTCGAGAGGTTGTGGCATTTCCCTGAGGAGGACTGCTTGCATCTTGCCGCCGCCTTCTCCCATCTATGATCCTCCGTTATTATCCGGCATCTTTCTTACATTATATTTAACTATTTTAATTTTCAATCTAAGTAATTGATTATGAATATGTCATAATTTAAAATTTTATATATTAATTTTTATATATATGAAAGGATTATACATTTTTAATAATTTTTACATCGAAATTCTGTAGGTAATACATACACGTATGTGGCTCTCTTCCCTGCATAGTACTCCACTAGATACACCAAAGCATGAGACAAGGAAGTCCTGAGATAATGCCATTAGGAGATGAGAACAATTTGAGACACTATGTCAACAGTCAAGAGTGAAGAGCGTTCTTATGTATCTTCGAGATACTTCACATTATATATTGTGTTTTTAATGTACGAATAGTGAGAGTAATCTTCGTTAGAAGGCTCCATTGATGCGGATTAAGGAGGCGACATTAATAGAAGCAGGTCTACCAATCGATATATTTTTAACTAGTTTAGTACAACGGTAAATTGGATGATATAATTCTCAAAGTCTTATTATGTAGGCTAGTGGGGGACAAATTTTCTTGATAAACTATATGTGTCTTGTCTTGGATAATATGTATCAGGTTTACTACAGACATGTGGAATTAGTCTGGAGTTAAAAGATTTAAGTCCTTTGAACTAGTCTCTTTGTATCCAAATATTTTTCTAACCGTTCTAAGTTAAATTAGAGAACACAACTATTCATATTGATTCAGATAGTCGTTGTCAAATGATCAATAAAAACTTAATTCAGTCTTTTTTTGATGATCAGTTTAGTAAAATCAAAAGGAAAATTCATTATCTCTTTATTTGTGGTTTACGAAGAATCCTTACAAGCCTTAGGGACTTGCTAAGGCTAAGAAAGTACATCCTTTCACATATTACTTATGGAGTTCTTGAGACAAACTAGTCAACTCTTCATTCTCAGATCTTCAATCTAACACACGAGAATGATTATGCGAACTTTATTGCAAGATTTTTTTTTGTCAAAAATTTCTCACAATCGTCTTCAACCTTCTTTGTCTAGAAAGGATCGTTTTTTATATAGCTCAAGAAATTGAAATCTATGATTATATTGTATGATGTTGACAGTTGTTTGTTTATCCCATATAGGATCCCTAGTGATTTTGATAGGTTCTCCTCACAACAGCCTTCGTCCTCGTATATTTTTTTAAACCTCAAATTTTCGATATGACCGTTTTTTAGATTCTCATCCATTCACCAACCAGCCCTGCTGCATTCTAAGTATGTTGCGTATCTGTCACTACTGTAAGCCAGTTCTACTACACCCAACCTGCTGCATTCTGTGACATGGCCTTGATCCTAAAATTTTGGTCTTAAATCCTGATAGATTTGTGATTCATTTGTCGTCCATATTCATCCCAAGCATCTTGATGATCCACAATGGTCTTCCATCTGTGATTCTCAGCTACTATGCTGCATGCATCCTAAACTGTATCTCGTCATCTTAATTCTCGATCTAAATGTTTGACCATGAATATGTTTAATCTAAAGTTCTGTTCATCAATTTTTATATAAACGAAGGGATGACATATTCTGAGTAGAAGACAGCTCACTAGTCTCTATGATCTGTTTAACTTCAAGAGCCGGATCATAGAAGCTGTTATTATCATATTGGCTGATACCATGTTCGTAACATCAATCATTCTTCACAGAAGTTAGCACTCGAATTGGACCAACTACAATCACACAGTACTCTATGCTTCATCAGAGACAATATTCACCACCAACTCAATTAACGGCACACTGAAAATTTAACATTTGACATCAATGCACATGAGAACAACACCCAAAACCATATTTTCCAAATGCAGAAAATCAAAATCAATCCCAATTCCCAAATCCACACAGAACCCAAATGCACCACATTCAAATCCCATTATTCCAGGCGACAACAGGGACCTACTCACATGTAGTGCTTAGATTAGGGAACTTTAACTGTATTAAGTCTTAAAAGTATACTTACCTAATCACATATAGCACTCCAACCTTGTTGAACCTTCTCAAATAGAGCCTTGGCCGCTGTTGTGGGGCCCCATTTGGCCTTCATTTTGTCCCTGACTACCAGTGATGGACACATTAGATAATCACTGTATATATCTTCCTCTTTACAGCCTCAAAGAAAAACAAAAAGATCATCTAGAAATTTGAAACAGTTGAAACCGTCAACTGGAGGTTTATCTGGCTTCTCCATGCTGGGGATCAACCAAGTGTACCAAGTCTGCAAAATCATTCAAAAAAGTGTCACATGAGATTATCAAACCACAACAAGTGAAATACCACCACAATTCAAGATTTGACCAATAAACTGGTCGACCGAATAATACATAGGCATATTCAATCAAAGAGACTCAAGAAAGCGCATATAACCTGCAAGTAAAGCATTCGAAGACACAACCCCCAAACCAAAATCAATCCACAAATATACATACTCAAAGCCACGACTTAGGATATGCTAATCTGTTCTAACAACAGCATCATCACCGAATCGCGATCAAATGCACACAAATCAACCGAATTACAAATCATGATGGAGGATCATATACAGAGACGAAACATATTTATGTGTTGGAATGTGATAAAAATCCTATCCTGCCTTGATTCTAACTTTGTGTAAGTCCACTTTCCCAGTTTTCTTGATTTGATACATGGTGGCTCGAGACAGGAGGTATGACTCCCGTTGATCAACATTACCAGTTATTTGCCGAGTATATGATCTTAGCTCATGCCAATAAGAAAGTTGTGCGGTTTCGAAAACGTAGTAATGAGCTTGATTTTCAGGTAGAACCAGTGAATCTAAAATGTGACAATCAGGGAGCCTTCATTTGGCTAGAAATCTAGCATATCATTTTCGTACTATACTTATCTATATTCAATATCATTTCATTCGTTACAAGGTGGAGAACAAGGTGGTGTTGTTGAAAAAGGTTGGCATGTACTTGAACGGTGTCAATTTCTTGACTAAATAGTTAGTCATTCAAAGTTCAGTTGGTCGCGACCTAGATTGAATTGAAGCATATAATGGTTGGGATTGTGTAAAGTATTCAATAAATGAGAGATTGTTGAATTGTCGACTATTTTATGTCCTCGACTGATGTGCGCATGGGGCTCCGCTCCTCCGTGAGCTGACGGAGTGATTCAGATAGGATATCTAATATGATGTCAAACCGTTGTTTATGTTATGGTGTGAAGTAGGTCGAGTGATTCAACATGGACCGTGCATTTGGCGCATAGCCATGCATCGTGACGCTTTGGAGGCATTGAGCATGGCCTGAGGAGGCCGTGCATGAGGCGCACGGTCGTGCGTCTTGTCTTGTCAGGACGTTAGAATTGCGCATGATCGTGCCTGTTGGATGATCAGAAGCACTGCATAGGGCACGGGCAGGCCATGCGGGCTGTGCCGATGGATTATCTACGTTTATAAGATATTATCTTGTTTTGTGAGTTTATAAACACAACCAATATAACGTGATGATTAGATAAGAACGATCCAATAATATCTATCATCCTCTCTCTTTATAGTGCATTGTTATCAGGGTTTCTGATGATGTTGTGAGTTTTTCTTTCGATATTCAGGTTTTCTATATAAATGTGTGTATTATTTATTGTTTGTCCTCGGGATGTAGTATCTTTTATCTTTTCAAAACCCGAATCTGATTAGTTTGTTCTGCATCCTGACATGTACAACTGAAAAGATTACGATAGAAAACTGATAAGTCGCTTTTTCTCGATGACTGTCCTACATCAACTGCTGGAAAATTCGTTAGGATAATATCATTTTCTAGGTCTGCTTTCCAAATTTCCTTTCAATCGATAAGTCATCCACTGTTTTCAACAATAATAGTAGAAAGAAACTCAGTGAGAAACTTGAACAAAGAGTGCAATCAATAACACAGCTCACCTTGGGAATTATGGTTGTAGCAGCCTCAATTGTCCTCCTAAACAATTATAACTTCAATAATTGCACTACTTATCTAACCTCAATAAGAGTATAGCAGTTCTATGCAAATCATGTGTGGATACTGCAGATGTCTAACCTCACAATGTAGGATTTCTACTCCCTTTATCCCATTTTAATCCAACTGTTTTTATCCGATAAAAAAATTTATATATATGTTAAATTTATATTGATTCTAGTGAAAAAATAAACAATATTTTCTTTGTCTCATAAAAATTATAATACTTATCTTATTTGGATATCACACAAAAATTATAACGTTTCCTAAATTAATAAAAAATAACTTCAAATCAGCTATAGTATATCCATTAACTTCTCTCACAGTTACTATTATAAATCATATTTTTAATATTATTTAATATAAATTTATCACACACATAAATTTTCAATTCGGATCAAAGCGTTGTAATTTTCACACAATGAAGGGAGTATTTATTTGATGGTAGTGAAGTTTACTGTATCATTGAGAGAAGAGTTAGCGAATGAACTGTAATATATTAGATTAATTTGTAATTTTTTTATATTCGTAAAAAATTACCGAAAAAGAAAATATTTTATTAATTTTGGGACTAACAAAAAAATTTTAGTTAAATTAAAACGAAGAGAATATTTTATAATACTTGGGCATGCTATGCCTAAAAGTGTGGGAATTATTTCAACACTAACAAAAAAAAAAACGTTTCTAGTTTGTTGCTAACAACCCACCACTCATCACTCGTGTGGTGCTAAACTTATTCAATCTTATAGATTTTTTAAAACTATTTTTAGTTTTACATTTTTTTAAATATTTAATTCTCATCATCTATTAATCTTAAATAATATGATATTTCACTTTTTCATCCTAAAAAAAATATAATACATACATGTTTTATATTATTCTATACGTATTAACATAAGTTATATTTTCATATCAAATCATATTTAATCATCTCATAACATGTATTAAATTGAAACACGTAATTTACACAATCATTGATGTTTAATTATAAATTTATTAAAAAATTACGTTTAAATATCATTACATGCGTGTCAAATTTTACACTGATATTTATGTCAAATCAATTCGTTATATTCTTTTCGAATTGAAAAAAAATATGATATTTTTCAAAAAAAAATGTCTTGATTTTATTGAGACAGAATACATTTCATAGACGTTTAAAGACCAAAAATATGTAACTTACCCAATCATTGATGTTTCATGATAAATTTATAAAAAAAATATTTTATTATCATTACTTATGTATCAAATCAATCCGTTATATTTTTTTCGGATAAAAAAGAATATGATATTTTATATAAAAAAAAAAAAAACCAAACATTCACATGGGAAAGTGGTCCCTGACACACTCGACAAGCATGTGATAGACCTCCTGTATAATGAGTTGCTTTATTTGTTTTAACATTCACAGTAAAAGCCGCCTCCTTTTTCCGGTATTATACCACACCAAAACAAAAACAGAACAAGTACGCACTCCACTCTGCCATTTCTCCCACTCTGTCTCTCTGCAATTTCAGAAAACCCACCAGACTGACTTACAAAGATTCCCTTTTCCCATCACCAAATAAAACCCCAATTCGCCTTCGCCGCCGCCACTGTCACCACCGTTTCTCCATCGCCGGCCACGTCCTCGTATTCTCCGCCGGCATAAAAGGGACCGATCCCACGATGATGCGTTCAGGGATCGGATCTGTATGATCCCGGTTTATCATTGCCGGCTCTCTTGTAATTGATTTTGAGGATTTCGACACTCCTTGAGGGCATTTGAAAATAGTATTTATATATACATCTCGTCCCGTTTTAATTATTGTATTTGGTCGGATTATCGGAATTGTTGTGTTTGTCTTTCTTGAGGGGACTCACATGGTCCGTGATGAGACTGTGGGGAAGAAGAACATGGATGTATGGCCAGGCTTGAGGCGGATGAAGTTGTGTGGTCACCAAGCTTCGAATTGGAATCATTGGAATCCGAATTCTCTGGCTCTGAAATGCGTCGGATTTGTAATTGCTATCGTTGTTATCAGATCTGTGTTTCTTTCTACTTTCTCGGGTTATGATCTCTTGAATCGCGATTTCAGAATGAGAAATCATGGCAATGGTGATGGTGGGATTAGGAGAGACAAGTTCCTTGAGGCGCCGCAGATAGTATGGGGTTTAAACAACCAGAAGATCGCCTTCGCGAGGGCTTGCCTCACCGCGAGGTACCTCAACAGGACGCTCCTGATGCCCAGCTTGAGCGCCTCGTTGTTCTACAAGGAGCTTGATCAGCTTGTACCCGTCTCGTTCGACAAGGTGTTCAAATTCGAGGACTTTAATGAAAGGTGTGGTGGGTTCGTGAGGTTGGGAAGGTACTCGGAGCTGGTGAACAGGACGGATGTGAAGGAGGTGATGAAGGGGAGTGGAAGGAAGTGGACGGCCGTGAGGGATTTGGATCAGCTTAGGGAGTTAAGAAAAGGGGAGTATGATCTGTACGAGGTGATCAGGATTACCGGGAAGAATCCGTTTCTGTGGCACGATCATTGGCCCGTGAGGGACTATGCTAGAGTTTTCGAGTGCTTGGTTTTGGTTGATGAGTATATGAGGGAAGCGGACAGAGTTGTTGATAGGATTAGGGAGGTCGGGGAAGGGGCGAGGAGGAGGTGGGGTGGGTCGGCTGGTTTGGAGAAGCAGCCTGTGCCGTATGTGGCGGTCCATATGAGGATAGAGAAAGACTGGATGATACATTGTAAGAAGATGGAGCAAAGGTCGGGCATAAGTGAGATATGTAGTAGCAAGGAAGAGATCATTGAGAGAGTTGGGAACATTGCGGGTTTGAGTAAACCGACGGTTGTTTACCTCGCAGTGGCTGATAGCATGCTTGAAGATGGGACTATTTTAAATGGTTGGAAGGATGGATTGCTTCCATACGAGAAGAAGAAATTAGCTGCGGAACGCATGTATGAGAAATACCCATATCTTGTAAAGTCTGCGATCGACTATGAGGTGTGCTTGAGGGCGGACGTATTCGTTGGAAACAGCTTTTCTACGTTCTCCAGCCTTATAGTTCTCGAGAGGACACAGAAGATGATCACCATGGGTACGACTAGTTCTTGCTCCAGCGAAGTGAAGTGGCCGTCATATGCTTACAATGTTGCAGGCAAGAATGGTGGTCCTCATAAGTGGATGATGAACATGTCCGATACAAGTCTTATAGCAATTAGTTACGGTACAAACAAGATTGCTTGCTAAGGGGTTTCGAGCTTTCACGGTGCTACCTAATTAGATCTGTTGGGTTGATGTGTAAAGCCAGAGCAGATTGGCTGTTGTGCTTAGGCTTCTTTTACTGCTCTTGTTGAAGAGGGACATATTGGTCATGGAGAAACAGAAACATAGAGACCGGTATGCTGGTGGGTGTATCTTTTGTGAGTTTTGGGTTGGCACACTTGTATAGAGAAGTTCACTCTTTATTTGATTTTTTTTAAGATCTTCACGGCTTGTTCAAAGATTTCCAGCCTCGCCGTTTGTTTCTTTTCTCATACCTAGGTGCTCGTTTTCAGTTGTTTGTGATTGTCGAGATTACCGAATTATTGTTGTTAATATGCTAGGATAAATACTTGCACTGTTGCTCCAAATTGCACAAGGGTCTTGCAGTTCTTGTTTCACTTCTAGTTCTCCTTGTTTTAGACTGCTCAAGGTACGAATCAGCTGCATGCTGAAGTTGCCGAACAGATGAATAGACAACCAGAAGCTGATGGCAATACTGTAGCTGCAAGGAATGAAGCTGAGTGCGAAGGGGAGCTGTGCGAAGCTGTCAAAAGGTTGATCTGTAGCCGTAGCAAGTGAATTCGAGTCGCTTAAGGCTTGGTTGACCACACGGTAAAATTCAGAGTGGAGAGCAATGATACCTTGTCTCAGCAGAGAAGGTAAGTGATTCCAGTAAACTTCTAATCAATGGCTTTTGAACCTGATCTGTTTGATGCATGAGCTGCAGTGTGAGCTACAGTGTAGATCCTGACGGTTCTACATGAAGAGAAAATATTTGCCTGAGACAGGTGAAGCATCGGAGTGGGTTGGAACTCGGAAACTTGTGGATGAAATAGGGCTGATTTTTCGTCAACAAGTTATATGGGATCGTGATGCGATAGCTAATCCTCTTATGTGGATTTGGAATTGGTTGCTGTTGTTTGTGTTGGGGGCGAAACTTGGGTAATTACCTCTTGTGATCCCTATATGCTGCTTCGTAGTACTTTTTTGAGAACTACAGACAGATTACCCCCCTTTCTGTATGTGACAGAAATAACCAAGTTTGTTGTATAGAGGACTGTTCTGATGCTAAGAGCAGGTGTTTAAGCTTTCCTTGATGCTTATTCATGGGGCTGTTCTGTTCAAGGCTGCCATTCTGACCATAAGTTTCTATAGACGGGTGATGTTATCGAACCAATGTTCAGACCTACAACTATCTCATTCTTTGATGAGGTTCTCAGTGATATCAGCTGGGTGAGCTATCCCTCTTTGGAATTTGATCAGGATGATGGTTAAATCCTTTATTGGAGTACTTTCATGTTCCGTTCACCATCATACTGCAAATTACATGATTTCCTCCATTTACAGCACCTTGCAACTTTAGATAACCACAACATGCAACAGCTCCTGGATAATTACACCCGCTGGATGAGGTTCGACTTTCTTTGTCTCTCACCCTCCCTGCAATCCGAAAAGACAAAGATACCATAGCCCGATCAACTCGAACCTCGCCTGGACTGCGCCTACCCATGCTAGTCTCGTGCACTAACTTGGCTTCACCATGATAAACATTGGACAGAAAATATGTAGAGTCAAATCATTTCTTGAGCTGGGCAACTTTTTTTTTTACTGACGTTACCGCTATCAATCGGAATCACACAAGAATCAGAATAAGCAGCAACAGCTACAAAGGGAGCTCCAATAACTTCTTTCTCAGATAAACAAGGAAACAACACTAGCTGTCTCTTCAAGCACAACTTCATTGTAGGAGAGAGAATCATGTTCTCTCCATCCCTTGGCATCTTTTAAAGTAAAAACTGAAAATAATAACCAAGTCCCTTAAACGGTTGAATGCTGTGTATTGCTGTAGAAACTGCTCTTAGTGAATGCAGTCGTCATAGTAATCATCGCTTATGACAGAGACAAAACTCTCTAGCCATGGAAGATGGTGAAGATCCTTCATGGGATCAGTGTTGGAGTCTGTACAAGGAGAAGTTGACTGATAAGGATGATGATCACCTAGGCTGAATCCACCGGCGAGGAACCTCTGAATAAGGGCTAGCTGTGATCTCTCTTGATCTGAGAAAGCGTCCATTATCATTGAAAATGAATCAAATGTTTCCAACGGCCACTGTTCCGTTGTGTGGATGATAGGAAGCCTTGGATCTCGTGAGTGCTCATCCCAATATTGACAACGGCATGTTGGTTCACCTGCCCTATATTCAGCACCACAGGTATAACAGAACTCGTGTCCGCACCTACAGTATAGTAAAAAGTTAGAAGATCAAAAACATCTATTTCATCCTGGAACCATTATCCACATAACCACAGAATTAACATTCTCTGAATGACCATCAATGGAAGATGAGAATCACATAACTGAGAGAGACAAACGCCATTTGCACCAGCAGCCAAGAACTCATAACCAGCCTTATTCTACATACAGATGTGACACATATAGAAGATAAATAGCTACTGGCCCAATTCTCTATTTTCCGAAGGCATTTGTTGAACACGACCTAGAGAAACCAGCATGCCTAGAATGATACAAAAGGGGGAGAAAAAGCATTATTTCATTCACATTTCACGTCCTATTTGATTAAATTTTTTGTTATTGCACGATTAAATGGTAAGTAGCCCTCTAATATCGAAGCATACACAAGATTGAAAAAAAGAAATACGTACAACATTTTTTTTTTTTTTTTTTTTTTTGAATTTGGAGGTGTCTTACGACTCTTACCTGCACGATATAAGGCTACCACCTTGTGCAGGTTCAACCGTCCTTGTGCATTGCTGAAAATGTCTCAATCTTCCTTCAGAAGCAAATTGCTGTGAATTTAAATTCCTATTTTGAAATGGAAAGGTCTGGTACTCCTGGCAACTCATTGCTGTATGCCATGGCACACCACAATCTATGCATAAGAACCTTTGACAGACGGGGCATTCAGAGCAAAGATTATCCGAGTGACACGATGAACTAGCTGGAGTGGAAAAGCATTCACGACGATCCAGCATTACAGAACAATTTCGATAAGGGCAGTATATTATTTCTTTGCTGGCGCTGGCATCTGTCATTGCTCTTTCTAGAGAATCATACAAGACTACTGGAAGAAAGCTTTTAGACTCCAATGTCGAGATCAGATATTTGCATCTCAACTGAGGGCATCTGACGGGCGCTTGATTGCTCTGCACTATGCCACCAACATATGACTTCAGACACTGAGAGCAGAACTGGTGTGAACATCTCAATGTGATGGTCATTATTGATGGCCAATCCTGACTGCAGATTAAGCATTTTTCCACTGAAATCTCTTCCTTAATATGCGAAGCGACTATGCCAATTGCTACCTGTGCTAATTGTAGAGGCCTCAAAACGTCGGCATCAGTAACTAGGGTTACACTAAAAGCTTCAAAACTAGTTGCAAGTTCAAAAAATCTCCCTCTTAAGGCATCTATGAGCAGATCTTCGGAGCTCCCCTTGTGCGTCAACTAACATATACAGATATAAGAAACAAGTAATGAATAATCGATGTTTTATAAACATTTATGAGACAAATGGAGACCCTACCAAGTGGTGGATAAAAGAGACATGTGCAAATCCATCACTAGTCAGGAATCCAGACTAAGTTGGCATAGCACGATAAACAACTACTATTACAGAGTCATAGCTTTCATAAATCGCACACTCCTCGAGAATCATCCTCGGTAAACATATCAGCCACCTAGATGATAGTTAGAAACTTATCATATTGTGGATATTTATTTTAACATTTCAGGATATCTCCATATACCTGCTATAAATTGTAAGTCAAGAGGCCTTAATTTTTTGCGGCATATGATATAAGTGGATCAAACATACGCAAGGTTCTGGGAAAATTAAGTGAAAAAGGCACTTGAAGAAACACTGTTTAACCCCCTGTTTTGCAGAGTCCAGTTGATCTCACATTTCCAATAGGGAGAAAAGTTGCAAGAATAAAAACGGATTCTGTCACAAATATTGCTCTTAGGTCCTAATGTAAGATAAACTGCCTTAAAGCCTTTTTGGGCCACTAAGAACATTGATGTTTGGATGCACCTTACTAGACTGATGCAAAGTGGATGCACGAATTATCAAGTAATATTATCACTTAAATTAAGCATAGCGAGAGTTGAATAAGATTAGCACTACCTGATTGCACAGGCTACTGGAATCAGTGAAGGCCACAACCTTTCCAGCTTTAATTTTCACAGCCTCCGCAAGGCCATCCAACAAAGCTAAATAATCTGCAACTGAATCCTTGACATAGAAATCAAGTTTCTTCTGCACAAAAACAGCAGGTAGCTTCCCGGACTGTTCTATCACTACCCCAATACCAGTTTGCCCAGAACAATCTTCCCTGATCCCATCTAAAGATACTCCTTTGAAATAAATACGAACAACAGATTCATCGTTGATATCATCGACAGCCTTCACAATCTCATCCTTCTCTTTCCACTCCCCATCCTCACCGCAACAACTCCGAAATTCATCCTCTTCCTCAAGAATCAGATGCCCCGAGGACCCTTCAATAAAGGTAGGTTGATCTTCCATTTTACTCGATCCTGATACGCCTGTAATCACCAGAAAAAGAATCCCCCAACAAAAAATTTGCCCAATACCTCAAACTTTACTAGCATTCTTCTAATAACCTTAATTGAATTCAAGATCGATTCTTACAAGCTTCCCCAATACAGAAGCAACCCATCAACCCCACTTCAAATCAAGAGCACAAATCCCATATACAAGCATCCAATTCACTCCCACAAACCAAGAATTGGACTCAAACACAGACCCTTAAGTTCAACTCTCATAAAATCCATCAAAACCAGAAGCGTAACTCTAGGAATCCCAAATTGGTAGCTACCCAGATAACAAAACCCCCAAACCTCAACCTTGCATAACCCATTCAATCATCGCGATAATCGATCTTCATCACAAGCTCGCCCTGTTGATCCCTGTAAACACCCTTGAACAAAAAATCAACATCAACATCAACTCAATTCAAATCCCAATCCACATCGCACCTAGAAATCAAATAGAGCCCCGAACGCAAAAGGAAAAAGAAAACGAAGATACAGTACCATCGCGTGGTGGGTCAATTCGATTGGAATAATAATACAAACCCTAATTTCATGTTTTTATTCAGTTTTTTTGATACGGCGCAGAGTGCAGAAGAAGAATTGATACTAATGAAAGGGACAGTGGAGAAAAGAGGGGAAAGTGGCGAAAGAGAGAGAGAGAGAGAGAGAGAGAGAGAGAGAGAGAATCGTTAACCTTTTGATAGTAACGGGCAACTGTACAACCCAAGTTGGGTTATTGCACGTTCCGTTTTTCATTCACCGATGGACAATGGTGGATGAGGATCTCTGTCGGACCCCGCTAGCTCAACGCGAGACAGCATGTGTTTTGACGTTATCGCGAACGCAAGGTCACAAGCCAAAGGAAGAAGTAAGACAAGCTGCGATAAGATTTAGCTGAGAAGCGCTATCGCGAGCAAAGGTTAAAGCAAGTCAAAGGCATGAGGTATGTTTAGCATGAGGTTTGGACTTTGGACTTAGACACAACCATGTTGTATTTTAAGGGTCAAAGAACAATGCAAGATTCCTAAAAAGTTAACAAGCCAAAACCAATGGCAAGTTTCTTTGGCCATGGGCTAAGTTTGGTTGGATTGAGTTCATATATGAACACATGGGCTACTTGGAGAGGTGCTATGCTCGTTCCTGCCATGTTAAGTTTTTACAGTTATCATATATATAGGATGGAAGGTGTCCTAAGATCAAGTCAAGACAAAGTTCCTAAGTTCGTTCCCCACGTTTTGTGCCGAATTCAAGGGTTGGTTTGAATGTTAAAAAGCTAATCAAAGTCTTGTTTTGATGATGGCCAAAGACGAAACATTGGATTGGGTATCTCGCTAAGGAATTCTCAAATTCGGCTTGTGAAATTTCAAGTCTAGTTGAGGGAGGCAATGTGAATGGGCCCCGAATGAAGTTAAGAAGAAAAGACCAATTGAATGGGGTTGATCGATCAGAAAATCATTGGAAACAAATCTTGTGTGAAGATTTGAGATATGTGCATGAAGATAGATGATATGATTAGGACCGTGGCAAGGTGGCGAAAGATATAGGAAGATTTAATGTAATTTTAGTTTCAATGATATTTTGTTGTGGCTTATCTTTGCATTGTAAATCTTTTAGTATTCTCAATAAATCTAGAACCTTTCAGAGTCATAGAAACATATCACATTGTTCGTGAAGAGTTTTGCGTATTCAGGTCGAGTTGATCTTTTCTGTTAATCGGGTTTATAATATAGCATGGGAAAAATTCCCTAAATATCGTGTGTACTTAAGTTATTCCGATTTTCCATTTATGTGTCAGCTGTGCTCGTGTTAGGTTGACTGATTCGCGTGGAGTCAGGCCACGTAAGTAAAAAAAAGTTAGGTAAAAACTTGATCTTGTGATAGTTATATTAGAGGCAACGTTTGCTGGGAGTTGGCTACGAGTTCGAGATCATCATGGCAAGCGGTGCGAATTTAGAGATCAGAGAACGGATTACAAGTTTAGAGAACTTGTAATAAGTTTGCTATTCGATGAAGTTGTCCGCCTTGCAAATCAATGTCGCTACTTGATGGAGGGAACGACGAGTTTGAAGAAAGGATTATCGACAACGGACGTTGAAACCGTATTGATAATCGAAGTCTTGGAGGCGAAGTGAGAAATGCCAAAAATCTAGAAAACTTCATATGCGATATGGAACAATACTTCGAAGCTGAGAAGGTGGCAAAGCATGAGCGGGTCATGATGATCACTATTTATCTTAGTGGCAATCCAAAATTATGGGGGCAGACCAAAATTGTGATGACAAGAGAGTTGGCACACATCGTATCACGACCTAGATGATCTAAAGTAGGAGTTGAGGGCATAATTCCTTCCTCAAAACATCATGTGACTGACATGAAAGCAACTCAAGGAGTTTCAGCATACTAGTTCGGTTCGTGATTACGTGAAAGCATTTAGTTCGTTGATGCTTGCCATCAAGAACATGTCTGAAGAAGAAACACTCTTCAACTTTATGTCTGGGTTGCAGCCTTAGGTCCAGACTGAGTTATAGTCGGTGAAGAATCTTGGTTTGACAATTGTGATTGCGAAGAGCTTGATCGATTTCAGGGCCATGTCTCACGTTCTAAACAAGAAGAATGACAATAGTCAAAATAAGGACTTGGGGAAAGCTGGCAATGAGAAGGTGAAGGGAAAGGCCCATACGAGTAAAACGACGAAGCTGGTCGATAGGGTAAAGGATAATCTAAAAGGCGATCCGAGTCCTGATGCATGTAAGACTTCAAAGGGTTGTTTCATATGTGACGGACTTCTCATATGATGCATGATTGTCCAAACAAAGAGAAGCTTAATGCTCTTAATTGTTACGAAAGAATCTAAGGGAGAATCTCTTATGAGTGTCAATCCTTTGTAGGTGTTGCACACAGTTCAATCGCATAAGTCCCATTCTTCTTATTCCTTAATGTACTTTGATTCTTATGTGAATGGAAAAGAAATCCTTACTATGGTGGATATGGTTGCCACCAATAACTTTGGTGCTAATCGAGTCATTGATATGTTGGAGTTGAAGTTGTTTTCGTCAAACAACAAGATCAAAGTTATTAATTAAGAAGTCATATCCATAAGTGGGTCGGCAATGATGGATTTGTAGACCGCCCCATGAAAAGGGAAGTGCACCACGCTGTTGGTTGTTCCATGGGACGATTTTGATGCCATTTCGGGCATCGACTTCCTCGTTGAGGCAAAGGCATCCTTCATGTAGCACTTGGGTGGGTTACTCATTGCAGATTGTAAGTCTCAAGTTGTTAAAATAAGCCTAGAAAAGGGGAGGGGGAGGGGCATAGGGTTTTCAACTGAGTTGAAGAATCTGTTCCTCTTAACTATATGATATTTTTCAACTTGTATGTGTATTATAGTTTTCCTAAGTCAGAACTATCAAAAATAAAATAAGTGCAAGAAATATAAAGACGTATAGGTTTTATAGTAGTTCTGATAGTGGAGCTCAATTAAACTGTAAAGCATTAGTATACTCCCCCTTAGTGGTTAGTGTAACCAACTAACAAGTTTTTCACTATGTTTGGGGTTTTTGGTTAACCCTTAATCTTCTTACAGGAAAATGGAGTTGGCTCCATCGTAAGTCGCTTCCCTCCTAACCGTGAGCTCAAGGGCTCGATGCTTAAGGGCATCAGGAAACACTCTCTCTATGTAAAAATAGGGCAAGGTTTATGTACATCATCCTATGTTATAGGGATGCTCTCCCCATACTCTATATGTGACGGGATTATGTGAGTATGTTTCTTTCCTTTCCTTTTATTTCCACAACCTTCTTACAGAGTACATAATTGGTGCAATCAACAAACTAGACACCTTCGTTGAAGTGATTCCCTAAAGCTCTCCTGATTTCTTATATCTAGTGGCTTGCTTCAGTCCATACATAGACTTATTCAACTTGAAATCCAAGTTTTTCTTTCCCTTTCATAACGAAAACTTTTGGGTATTTCATGTATATTTTTCTCCTCCAAATCATCATGAAAGAATGCAGTCTTAACATCTTGTTGCTTGATTTCCAAATCATAGGCAGCAACTACAGCGAATTTGAACATAACCGATGTCAACTTTGCTACCGATGAGAAAATATGATCATAATCGAGTCCCTCGATATGTGAGTAGCACTTAGCTACCAACCTTATCTTGTATCTCTCCAAAGATGGTCCATCCGCCCTTAATTTTTGCTTGAAGATCCATTTGTAACCAACTACCTTCCTGCCAATAGGCAGCTAACATAAGATCTATGTCTTGTTCTTCTCTAATGACTGTATCTTCATTCATGGAAAGCTCCAACTCATCTGAATCATCCATGGACCTCACCTCCTTCACGTTATTTGGTTCATCACTAGTAACACTCAAAGCATGAAATGTACTATAAGTACCTGGAGAGTGTCGAACAACAAGTTTCTTCGGATGTGTAGATACCATACATTCCTGTTCTGGTGTCTTCTCTTCAACAACTATAGTTACCGGCTCATGGACAACCTTCATTTCCTCATTAGAATAATCAACTTGAATTTCTGCTTGATCATCATCCAGACCATCAACCTGATCATTAACTTGATTATCTACCTGGCCTCTGGCTGATTCTGAAACTATATCTGCAATCTAAGCACCTTGACTATCAACAAGCGATACTGCCTCTGTCGATTTAGTTTGACTATCATATTGTTGTATTGTCTCCTTGTCTCGTGCTTCAATGAACACAACCCTACTATAGACAATGGTTTTACTAACTGGGTTTCACATCTTGTAACCTTTCATGCCATCCTTGCAACCAATAAATTTACACTTCTCATATCTTCTATCTCACTTGGTACGTCAACATATACATCATAACCAAACACGCAAACATGTGATAAATTTGGCTTCTTCTTGAACAAGGCTTCATATAGAGTCATACCTTTTAATGTAGATGTAGGTGACCTGTTAATGAGATAACAAGCTGTTGTCATAGCTTCACTCCAGAACCAACGATCCATACCCGCCCAAGTAAGCGTGCACCTTGCTTTCTCCATGAGCATATGATTTACCCTCTTAGCTACTCCATTCTGCAATAATATATACGGTGTAGTCTTTTGCCTCAAGATTCCGTGATTTGTACAGAACTGTTCAATCTTCTTATTACAGAATTCTCCACTATTATGCTTTGATTTTTTTTTTATGCAACTGATATTCAATCATTACTTTGAATTCTCAATACTTATCAAACATCTCAGATTTATGATGCATAAAATAAATTCAAGAGTAACAAGAATAATCATCTCTACGAATGATACATAGTACCTGGATCGTCCGATAGATTCAACCGGAGTAGGCCTGAACATGTCACTGTGAATAAACTCCAGAACTTCTGTTGTCCTCTTGTCTATTATCGAAAAACTCACAGGTGTCTAATTTTCATGTCGACAGTGCTTCCAAAATGCAAATCCCATGGAATAGTCCGGAACACCCTTTACTATCTAACCAGCTGAGATAACTAATAACTCTTTTTTTATTGAAACTTTCTTGTATGCAATAACAAGAAAGTTTCAAGATCATCATCTTTCTTTACTAAAATATATGCACCATTGCTAGAATCTACCATACTAAACTCCTTTAGCAATAATCATCGTCCCACCTACCATCTTTCATGAATTATTATCACAGATAAAGACTACACCAGAATCCATCATTGTGCTGATGGTAAAAAAATTCTTACTCATCGTGGGTATATGCATGACATCCGGTAATATACGAACCATCCCATTATGCAACTTGAACCTGATCTTCTCCCTTCAAACGTTCCTAACAGCTGTATTGTCTTCAAGCAAGACATCTTCACCGTCATAATTCTTGTACTCATAAAACCACTCCCTCTGTGGTGTCATGTGATAGGAAGCATCCATGTGTATATATCATACATCACGATCAGATTAAGCATACATGCTATAGCAATATACATATCGCATACGCCTTGTTCGTTCTTCTCTGAACCGGAGAATTTCCTGTATCATAAATTCTTACAATCCTTCTTCAAGTATCTAACCACATTATAATTCCAACAACGATATCATGACTTATCTATGGATTTACCTCAGGATTTAGACCTAGCACTGTTCTTATTATAGTTGCTATTATTAGTTCGTCCTCTACTATTAGCAGAGAAAGCCTCCTTAGAAGAACCCTCAGGTCCTTTCATTCACATACTCTCAGAAAACAGAGTAGAACACACACTCTCATAAGTCAGTTCAGTTGTACCTCACCAATAGCTATGATGAAATTTTTCCAGAAATCAGGTAAAGAACATAGCAATGTTATAGCTTTATCGGCATCCTTGATCTTATCCTCGATTGCAGTCAACTGACATATCAATGTATTAAGCTCGTCTCGATGTGTAGTGAAAGAATCTCCTTCACACATACTAAGATTATACAACCTTTTACGGAGAAACCGTTTATTAATTAGAGACTTATTTTGGTAGAGGGATTCCAGCTTTACCCACATGCCCTTCGCGGTGGTCTTACCAAGCACATTCGTAAACATCGATTCGGCCAAACATATCCGCATCAAGCTCAGAGCTTTTTCATCTGTCTTATCCTACTCTTCAATAAAACTAGTAAACGCAGCATCACCAGTCGTGTCTTTAGGGTCTTTATCAGTTGAAGTAGTACCGGTTGGTTTCTTTGGCTTCTCCTTGACAATTGTTGTTCACAAATTCCTATCCACTCCATCTTTATCTTCCAAAGATCAAACCTTTTGCCATTGAGTTTCTCAACCTCGATCCTCGCGTCGGACAACATCTTCAGATCCGAAACAAACGCAAACAACCAAAGCTCGTGCTTTGATACTAATTGAAAGATTTAAAGATGCTAGATCGATACACATAATAACAAGAACACAAGATTTAATGTGAAAAAATCTCAGCACCAAGAGAAAACCCCAGAAGAACAGTACCACAAATTGTGGTAGCAGAACAGTATGTGAAGAGCGGGTTACAGAGAGTATCAAATTGTACTAGATCATAACTCAAACCCTAGAAACTCATACGGTTGTGTAGTAACATTGGTATATTTATAGACCCACAAAAGATATAATTTTAATAAACCAAATCTCGCTGAAAACGCTGAGGCTCGGCCCATGCCAACCCCGCATGACCTATGTATAGAAAGATCAGGATTCCACATCAAACCAGCACACACGGCCGTGATCTCCTAGCACGATCGTGCTCCTTGTGCAAGCCTCTCGACGCACGGCCCAATCTGGCCGAGTCGTAGCAGACACGATCGTGCGTGAGATTGTGTCCTCTTCGTTTCACGACTTATCCCAAATTATGTCTCAGCAGACACGGCCTTGTGTATCTTGCATACGTCTTTTCTTTATCGTTTAAATATTTCATGATATTATATCATATTAAATATATCGTTTGTCCATAAGGACACTGTCCTGCACTCCCACTAGGGAGTGCTGTTCCTTGGACCCCCGCCTACTCTACGGGAGCAAGACCCCGTACTTGATGAGCGTATATCACATCCATCATGGACGTAAAATAATCAACAACCTCAACGCTCAAATAGTTACGTTGTTCGAGCCATAATTATCCTTGTAATTTGCACTATGTCGAACTTTATGTTCATGAGTTAATTTTGTTTCTTTTAAGTTCAATAAATTAGTAAAGAAAAAAGGATTCATGCAATAGCGCTTTGTGACTGGATAGGTTCATGACTTCTAGGATATATGAGTTGGCTTGATCAAAACATTATTGCAGGAAACAACTTTGAATTCTAGAAGAATTGCGAGAATCATCCAAAAGAACCGACCCCTCGGGAATTGAAAATTTGGAATTATCCTGGAAGAGTAAGTCCCTCAGGAATCATCCTGAAAGGGTCGATCCCTCAATTTGAAATAGTCATCCTTTCTATTGTCCGTCATGATTTGGTATCCCAACATATCCTAGGAATCATCTTTAAAGAGTTGATCACTTGGCCTAGAAGAGCCACCGACCCCTTTCATTGCCTGTCATCATTTGATATTAGAACGTATGCAATCGCATGTAAGACGTTACATAAAAATTAAGTGATTGATTACTACTAAATAGACATAGATGCACTAGTTTATAACATTAGTTTTAGATACGATAAATCGGAGCTCGTTCTCCCATATTACTAGGATATTAAATTAGGGAAATGGAATGTGTTTTGAATAGAAATATTTGTGATTAGATATAAGTATAAGAATTGGGTAGTAGAGTAAAGCACATGTAAATAATAGTGGAGGTCATAGTGCTCAAACTGGCATCATGTGATAAATTCCTCAATCGTTATTTGTACGGTATCGGAGACTCAACTAATTGGAGTATACTGTATTTGATGGTTCAATAGCTTGATTGATCATTATAACTCCAATATTTAATATATTGACTTGGTTTATGATAATGTCCGAGTTTGGGAGCAGTCTCTGTTAGTACAATTCAAGGTCACGCGAAAAATAAAAATACTTCTATAATACTGACTATTTATTCATGTAGGACCACACGGGCTCGAAAAATTTCATTTAACGAAATGAAACTCTCAAGGAAGGTAGTTTACTAGTATATCGACAAGTATATGACTATATTTATAATGAACCTACATGAGATTAATCATCACAAGTCATATTTAAGCAATACTTATAAACTGTTTAAGATTCACATAATAATGAACTTTTTCTTTTTAAATTCTTCATCTCCAATTCAATCTTTTATTAATTCAACATATATTAATGAAATATCGAGTGCGGCACTAATTCATCTCACCTGTAAAACACTAATTTCCGTCGATATGCCAACATCTCGTCTGTACAAGCTCAAAACTCATAGCCGTTTCCTTTTCTCGAATAGACCCCAAGCTTCAAAGTCAATATACCATGATGGTCAATATACCATCAATGAAAGCTCATTGATCCCAACTTTTTCCTGAAATTATCATATAGTAATTTAATACATTACCTGGCTAGCAAAAGCCATTAGCTTGGTTCTATACATATGAAAACATCATGGATAGCGTTTGAAATCAGTAAGTGTGCAAAACCAATCAAAATCGTCCAATATATCTCATTTAGTAATATTTTTTTGAAAAACAACAAAACAATTATTATATCTTATAATATATTCATTATATCTTTTGATATTATTATAATAAATATCATTAACATTTAAAAAAATATTTATTTTTTTATTAATTTTAACATAAATTTAATATAAATATAAAATCACCACATATCAAATTAATATATTATCAATATATAAAAAAGAAGGAATATAAAAGTGACCAAAACCGATCAAGAAAGTCCTCAAAAAATCATGATTTCCATCACCCAACCGCGCACCAACCCTGACTATTCCTGAAAAAGAAAAAACTGCATTTTTTCCCCATCTCAGAATCATTTTTCCCATTAAATTATTCATATTTCCAATATGGTTTCATAAATTCTTCAATCAAATTCTCCTGTTGTTTCACCCCTCGTCATTATCTCTTCTTCAATTTTTACCCGATCCATTACATGTTTGTTTGCACTCCCATGGTGTTGGTATTTTTCCCATTTGCATTAACTGCCCCTTTTATTACCAAGAAGGTCAACAAGAAACCCCTTTGAATCATCCCTTTTGCTGTCTTGCTTTCTTGTATTTCTGTCCTTCCCCTCTCTGCTCCTCCTGGTAAGCCCAAGTTTCAATTCCATTTTTGTTGTTTGGATTGGTTTTTGGTGAGTTTTTTGTTGATGGGTAATGAGAACCCATGAAGAATGAGGGTTAAATCAAGCTAAAATGCCCTTGTAACAGAAGAATAATTGCATTTTAGATCTACCCACGATGTAAAATTCTTATTTTTGGGGTTTCTGGGGAGGGACACTTGGTTATTTTAGTATTAGTTTTTGGGTGTTGTATAATGGGTATGTTTGACAGTATTGTTTCTTTGTGCACAGGAGGGTGAATGGGTGGATGAATGTCTGCATGTGTTGCTTATTTCTTTGAGTGAGGAGGAGGAGTAATTTGGGGAATAAGAGGATCATTAGGGTTTAGAATGTCTATTTCTTCAATGACTGTGATGACGATCAAGTCTTACAAGAACCAGGCGCAGGGTCTGGTGAAGGATTATTTGCTGGCTGATCCATTCATCCCTTACACTTCTGTCATTGCTGGAATACTTGCTTGCAAAGTGGTCAGTTCTGATCTTTGTCTGTCTTCTTCATTTTGGCGAATTTCTCATAAACCAGGAGAAGTTCATTTTGGGCACAAACTAGAGGAGAATGGTATTCTGTAATCTGTACGTATGTAATGGGATAAAGTCTTGGTTTGAGACCAATGTTCTGTATTGGTCTGGGGTGGTTGTGGTTGACCTTATCTTATTGTCATTTCCTTGTGTTCTGCATTGATTATTGGTGAAATTTAGTAGAGATAGATCGATGTGAAGTATAGTTAGTTTTCTTCATCTTGTGCCAGCCTTGCCGGATGCTAAATGGACATTCTTCTACCTGCAGATCTATGATCTTACTGATCGGATTAGTTCCCTGCACTTTAAGAGTTATTCTGGTCTAACTAAAGCGCAGAGGATTGAATGGAACAACCGGTGAGTGCATCTCCGGCTGTTTCTGTTCATGTATACAGTTTGCGCTTCACTTGCTTCATTCTGATGTATGATTTGTGCAGTGGTATGTCCACTGTTCATGCTGTTTTCATTGCAGCTATGTCTTTAGACTTCGTATTCTGGTCAGATCTATTCGGTGATGATCGCACCACTGAGCTTGTTACATTCCGGAGCTCCGCTTTGTCGACTTTTGCATTGGGAGTAAGTGCTAGTGATAGCTTTTTGTGGTTAGTTTGATCTATTTCCAGGCAGCCATTTAGAACAAATTAATGACTTTTTTAATATGGCATTAAAAGTCTACGCATTTGGATGTGGGAAAACTGGCCAAATCATGTGGAGAATAATGTTCGATGAAATTGGTCGAATGGGAGTTTTGTTATATATATATTTCGATTGTGGGATGGGACGGTGAGTAATAAGCTAAGTTCTTCCAAGTGTCATCTGTGCATAAAATCTGAGGTGTTATTGAATTCTTACGGATCCAGCTATTTACAAGGCAAAGAAAATAGTCATTTAACTTCAATAAGAACGTTTTTTTCCATTGGAAAGCCACTGGCCACTTTAAAAGTTCTACTCGTGTGAGGCTGTATTGCAAGCCTACTTCCTTAAATGAGAGGAAAGGAAAGGAACGTACCCATATAATCTCGTCAAGCGCAGGGTGTAGGGAGGACATCCCTGTAAGACAGGGTGATGTACGCAGAGACTATTGGCCTCGGGGACTAGCCTCATTCCTTAATGAGGTAGGTCGGATCTTATCCCTATTTTTATATAGAGACTGTTTCCTGATATCCTGAGATGTCGAACCCCTAACCTCACGGTTAGAAGGGGAGGGACATACCATAAAGTCAACTTCACTTCATTGCAAGCCTACTTCTGTTGAATTTACAAATTGTTTTCTCTATCCATTTTGTTTTTTGTGGTTCCCTTGCAAAGGAACTGTCTAAGCTTTATGCTAGATTGCAAGCTGGAGCAAATATCCCTCTTTCTTTTGTTTTTATTCTAGTCTTGCTTGTCATCCTGATCGATTTTTGTTCATCGACCTTCTGAAGTTATCTTGGATTTTTATTTGGCAGGTGTCTGTGGGATACTTTATTACGGACCTCTCGATGGTTTTGTGGTTGTATCCTTCTTTGGGCGGGAGAGAGTATGTAAGTCTCCGTCTTTATCTCCAGCCTCTGCCTGTCTTTGTAAATATTTGTTGCATCTAGATTTGTATATCTGGGCTTTTGAAAACAAGCTTGTGAGGTCAGTAGAACACTTCTTCCACGGAGCCCATTTGAGGGAAGAAGCATTTACATTTTAGCATAACACTTATCAGAACTATGGCTATGAGCATGATACCATTCCAAAGTCCTAGTTTTTAAATGCTTGAAGTGTTTGGTACTTGAATTGATGGAGGCGGATACTGAACAGAGATCCGTGCCTTTTTTCTCTTCCATATGACCAAATTCTTGTGTAGGTTTTGCTACTAGAATTTAGAACCTTTACTACGTCCAAGACCAGAAATTTGGGCTCTAAAGATTTTTGTGAGAATGAGTATAGCATTTTCTATTTGAATGTTCAGAAGAAGTATGTTTGGTGAATATCTTTTTTAATGGGGTCTCAGATCAACCTACTAGCTTGTGGATTGCGATTTTGATTGCAGTGTATAGTCCATACCTTGGGAATATTTAAAGCATTTGCTTGCTGCATACAACTATTTAGAGTGCTTATAAGTGCCTTCATGATAAAGCACATAAGCATATATTATTAATGGATCTATTTTACATCAATGATCCGTATATATCTGAGGTGATCTGGTACATGGTTGGTTCAACTTATTTGGCTCCAAAAAACTTGTCAGCTTACATGACATTAAATTTCGGTAATTCAGTTCTTGATTTGAAACACTAGTGAGTAATAGTTTAGCTGAATCGCATGACCCATGGGTGTGCCTCATTGGTGTTTATCTGATTGAGTTTTTTTTTTCCCCTTCTGCCATTTCTTGGGTCCAGCTCTCACAGAAGTTCTTGTGCCATGTTAATTGCCTGTATCAATGCAAGGATGACATTTTACTCACAGGAGTTTTGATTTCTTTCAGGTTTTGCACCATTCTCTCTCATGTATATCAGTTGCATATTCTATGTTTTCCGGGGAAGGACAGCTTTACACATTCATGGTCCTTATCTCCGAGGTCACCACACCAGAAATCAACATGCGATGGTAGTCACCCATTAGCTGACTCTCTTTTTCTTGTCTACTTCGTGTTGTATATTCTCTTTGTTGTCCTCGTTGATTAAAGGCTTAACTCTTTTTTTTTTTTTGTCAAGGTTTCTTGATACAGCTGGGTTAAAGAGGTCGAGCGCATATATTCTGAATGGGATCGTGATATTCTTCGCTTGGCTGGTATGAGGACAGTTCTATCTTTCAGTATGACTGTAATCAAACTTGAAGTTTTTTCCCTCATGAAAATCTTTTTGTTTGAATAATGAAATTGATTCCTAGGTATGTAAATATGACCTATTAAATATTAAATCGAAAAGGGTAATAAAAAAGGTTGTCTTTGGACTCCTCATCCCAAGTTTCAAATCCTTCTTTGTACTTGTGATCGGTGATTTTTGTTGCTGATGTTGGTCACTGAATGCAGGTGGCAAGAATTTTGCTGTTTGTTTACATGTTTAATCATGTCTACTTGCACTATCATCAGGTATTTGCATTCTAATTGATTCCTTAATATTCAAAAGCAATCAGCCTGTGCCAACGTATTTTTGTATCTTAATACAGCCAGTGAGCAATTTGTTTGGCAAATATTATGGACTTGAGCATGTTAAATATCCGGGTACCACTGTCGGTGAGTGGTAGGGCAGGAGGGAGCATAGTAAATTTGTTCTGATTGTTATAGGAATTTATATCCTCTGCTGTGGAATTGCAAGAATGAAACTTGCATAGCTCTGTGAGTGCAAAGTTCATCATCATGCTTGTTGGCGTAGTGCTAGCTATGGCATTGAGACAACTGCTCATTACGTTTGCTCTGTGATTGATTGGTGTGGATTACTATAATTGACTATCTTGCTTTTATCTTCTTTGCTTTATATCTCGAGAGGATTTTCCCGAAGAATGAACCTTAAAAAGCGACTATGGAAGCAATTGTCTTTTACATGGCTCTATACTTGTCTTTAGTTGGGTAACTTACAGGACATTCGTCATGAATCCTACTAGGAAGCGATCTATTTTCTTGTTTTCTATGTTTCTTTCCATTCTTGAAATATATTGCAAGTGCTGTGTACTAAACCTGAAATCCCACAGATGAGTTTCTAACCTTGCAATCTCCAGGTTATCCAAATGCACCCGTTTGGTTACTTTCTGGTGTTTGTGGTGCCGTCCGTACTGGCCGTCATGAACTTGATGTGGTTTGGGAAGATTATCAAGGGACTGAAGAAGACCTTGACGAAGAAGCAATGATGAAAGAACGGTCTAAGTTTCTGCTCACGTTGTATGTGACTGGCCTGTTTGATTTGGTTCTTGTAAAAAGATGGATTGTGAAGGGGAAGTTAAAGTATAGAATTTTAGAATTTTGCAGAGGATCAATAGGAGATCCACAGATGTTCACCGTCTGATGAAATTTATATGTTTGTACATGGTTAAAGAAAAATCTTGAAAGCACATACGGAAACACTATCGACTATTTGAGTCTAGCTTTTCTTCAGATAGCTGGTGGTTCATATTCGGAACTCCGTGGATGCTTTGCTGTTGTTTAGAGAATTTTTTATCATTGTGTATCGTGTACATTGCCTAAAGCTAATGCTTTGCTCAAGCAACAGCGCGTGATATTAGTAAACATGGTGGATCAACATTTAGATCTTCAATTGTAAGGGTTAACTTTACGCTGAACTCCCCAACAATCTTTAAGAAACTTTTGGCGAAGGAGACTGTTTCTATCGTCCCTCTGACTGACTTGAATTACACGAGTCAAATCTTATCTTGCACATATGTAAACACGACGATTTGTGATTAAAGATGCTACATTTGTAAGAGATTATTATTCGACACATATTTTGATAAATTTTTTAACATAATTTATATAACGATTAATAATACATAATAAATTTATGTGAAATAAAATTTTATGGTGTCTATCAAAATTTACATCCGTGTACCCTATGCTCAAAACAGTTGCATTTGTTGCAGGAACGAATCCGCAGCAGAAATCCTATTGTCACAAAGTAACCTCAGTTTTCTCGGAATATCCAGACATTACCACCGCCACCGCCGGCAAATATGGCGACCACCGCCGGCAACCACCGCAAACACCACGGCTCCCACTCCCACACCAACCCATTCCTCCTCTGCGCCGATCTCATCCTCCCATACCTAACCCCAATCGAACTCGCCGCCGTCTCCCTCGTCTCCAAGCCCCTCCGCCTCCTCGCCTCCTCCATCACGTTCTCTCGCTCCCTCGACGCCGCACGCTCCCTCGAACAATTTCCAATCCCCTTCATCAATCATCATCACCACCCATATATCTTCTTCATCTATACGACATCCCTTTTCCTCCCCAATCACCGAATCAGTCGCCAATTCTGGGGGCCCGGGAACCCTAATTTTGACCGGGACTACTCGTTGACCGATTTGGGGGGGTTGATTGGGGTGGGGTGTGAGTGTGAGGGAGATTGTGGAGAGGATTGTGAGTGTGTGAAGATGGGAGGAGGAGGGGATGGTGTGATGATGGAGTGCGGGATGTGGTGTGGGTGTGGAGGGGGGGAATGTGGGAGGAGGGTGACGAGGCGGGGTGTGGCGGTGAGGGTGAGGGTTGAGTGGGATCGGAGAAAGGGGTGGGGTTTGGTTGCTGGGGAGGGTGTGAGGGCGGGGCAGTACGTCTGCGAGTATGCTGGTGAGATACTTTGAACACACTGATGAATAAAAAATGATGAATGTGGTTTGTTTTGTGTTGATTGTATGGTGTAGTTCTCAGTTGAAGGAATGTCAGGTTGGATCGATTTGCCGTGATCTTGGTTGTAATGATTTCTGTTGTAATTTGGATGTATGGGTAGGAACTATGTGTGGGATCTGAACTGGTGGATCAAGGATGAATTGATAGCAATGTAGAAGCCTGGTATAGGTGTGGAACATGAACATGGAACGTCATTGAGTTCTCGACTGATTACGGTAATGGCCATTTTTTTCAGTTAGAGATATCTGCTTCAATTTGATCACACTTGAATATCGACTTTATAGGATAGTCCAGTGGAGATATGAGTTTCAGGCTTTAATCCTCATGGCTATGGAATTCACTTTCAACGGCTGAGATTCTATGATATGGGAGTTAGCTTTCAGCTGTTGAGATCTAGGTATGAGGGAGTATATGGATTCAAGGTGCCTAGTCCTGTTGTTCTTGTACTGTTTTGGCTTCCTTTTGAGAGTGTGGTAGAGGTACACTGTTTCATTTCTCCTCACAATTTGACAAGTTCTGGTGTCACACTGCCATTTGCCTGAGGATGTCTAATGTTTTGCTGGTCATTGGAATTGAGAATTTATGAGGGATGTGGAAGGTTACTGTCAGATATACTTGCATCGTGGATTGTTTAATAGAGTCAGATCATACAATTGAATTATGGAAGCTGGGTTTTGAGACCCTTGAGCAGAACCAAACTGAAGTCTTGTACTCCCTTGATTCAGCTTAATGTTATAACCCACCCTTGAAGCAAGCGGGGATACGAATCTGAACCTCCCTCGGAAAGAAGAGCATGATGTGAGCTGAGTATTGTTGTGAGTCTTGTGACTATATGAATTTGATGGCTCGAGCTTGGTATTTTGTGCGCTAAACACTAAACTGATATGGGCACTAGATCATTGTTGTTTAAAACAAAAGGCGAGCCGAGGCGATGAAGTCTTCTAATTCCTGATGCAAAAGGCGATGGAGAGGCGAGCGCCTGATCGAACCGAGGCACTTATTATGTAGAACGTGTGAGTTTTTCGATCAACAGTCAAATAAATTAAATTAAGGAACACCAAAATAAAGCAAATAACAGTATGAATACAACAAGTCAGTACAACGTGTGAGTTTTTCGATCAATAATCAAATAAATTACGGAACACCCAAATAAAGCAAATAATAGTATGAATACAACAAGTCAATAAGCTAACAATTGAACAATCATTATTGAATATCTTATTGAGAACCTTGCACAAAGGGACGCACGGGTTGTTCAAAATTTAAGAAAAATCAATAATTTAGAAACATTGCTTAGTAAAAAATATTATAAATGTTAGGTATTATGAGATCATCATTATCATTCATCATACCTGCATCTAATTTTTTGATCCTAGAAAAATAGGACTCCTTTGCGGAGGAACTAAGGTGGTGATTGTCATGATTGAAATTTTTTGAAACTTGCCCAATATAACGGACAAACTTTTATAATAAACTCAAACTTAAGGTTTTGTGTGTGTGTGTGTGTTTTGTTTTACGAAGGCATATTTAAAATCAACCAATTGAGAAAAGACATTGCCTTAGCTTGCCTCTCGCCTCTTGCCTTAAGCCCAAAAGACGTCGCCTCATTGAAGTTGCCTCACCTTACTAGAAGCAAGGCGCCTCCCTCTCGCCTCAGACGCTCACCTCTGTCGCTCGCCTCAGTCGCCTTTGACAACAATGCACTAGATTTTCTTGATACCTTTAAGACTAGGTTGTGGAAAGCTTCTACCTGGTTTTATTGGTCTGGTAACTTACCGTATGAATAGTTGAATACTACGGATTAAACAGTTATGAAAGGTTACAATGGTTTTATATACAACCTGAGATGAATGTATTTGAATGGTGTAAATCGCACCTTTGAAACCTTTTCGGGAACAATGCTGTGTTGAACAGAAGAAGATAACACAAAAATATGTGATACTTGTCTTAATGGAGGTCTTGCTGTCCTGAAAATCTTTTGTCCAAACCATATGTTTTATGCTTGCATAGACTGTTTTCTATTAAAAGGATTATGCTTTTGTATCATCCCCCTGACGTCTCTTGAACTGTATTTTGCTAGGTGAACTACTCACAACAGAAGAAACGAGGAAGCGACAACAGAAATACGATGAACTAGCATCCTCTGGTCGGTTCTCTTCTGCTCTTCTGGTAGTGCGGGAGCACCTTCCCTCAAGAAAAGCCTGTTTTAGGATAAACATTGATGCTACGAAGATAGGCAATGTCGCTCGATTTATTAACCACTCTTGTGATGGCGGGAGTCTGTCAACCGTTTTAGTTCATAATTCTGGATCGTTGTTGCCTCGTGTTTGCTTCTTCGCTTCCAAGGATATAAAGGAAGGCGAAGAACTTTCTTTCAGTTATGGGGATGCTAGGCTCAAGTCAGATGGGCTGAAATGCTTCTGTGGCAGTTCCTGTTGTCATGGCACTTTGCCATCAGAAAATACTTGATGGCAGTCCTGAGTTCTCGGTTTTAAACAAGGACGATCATTTAGACTCTAGAGTTAAGGCAGATGGAATAGTTGGGGTTGAGCTGGATTGGTATGAAGTAAAAATGGTAGTAGTACGTAATTGGATGGAAAAAAAAATTCCAGGAAAATGGTTGGTGTAGCCGTTTCGGTAATCAAAGTTCAAATTATGATAGACGAATCGTCTTTGTGACGCATGATACTGCTATCTCGTCTTTCTCCTTGTGTATGGATTAACAGGAAAGCAAATCCTAGAAGCATTCTTGATACAATTTGTCTGGACATGACTGATTTCAAAATTGGAGGTGAGAAGATTCGAGGTCAATACGGGGCAAGGACGTGCATGAAACAAGGCAACGGCGAAGCATATTGAGAAATATACCATGGGGGTCGTATTAGGCGATATGGGTGTATTTTTACAATACGGAGAAAAAGGGTAACGACCTGGGTGATATATAATCTCCTTGTATCCCACTCTGGGGATATAGTTTTCATTGTGCGGATTTCTACGACATAATATCTTTATTTTTATTGTTTTATTATTATAAGGTATAAATAAGTTGTTAGGGTTGGGATTGGATTTGATTTGATTAATTTATTTTTCAATTATTGAAATCCTACCAGGGAAGAGCCGGGGTTTTCATATTCATCTATCCATATATATTCCTTTATCATCGTCTGTGTTGTTCAGTCATCTATCCAAATCCAAAGGATTTTCCAAATAAGTACAGGGTCTGTGATGAACACACGTTCAATGTCCTGGACAGATAGATTGATAGGGTGGAAGAGGATCTCCTTGGCCCACCAAGTGATCACACACAAGCCAATAGAACCCATACAACTCATCCAATCTATTTCAGCTCAATCCTCTCCCATCTTATCCTTCTTCACCAACAACCGCTGACCACTGATCACAACAATCCCAGAACCAATAGGTGACTCCTCTCATTCCTTTCCCCTCAGTCCTCACCCTCTCCAATTCCCCTGAACAATCAAATCCACCATGTCTCTCACAATCCACACCAACCTCTCCATCTTCAAGCCCAAGCACATCGCCGCTGCCGCCACTTCAAGAAGACTCCCAGTCATCCAGTGCAGCGCCGGTTCCGACAACGCGACACAGAAGCCCATCCAGGCCTTCTCGGCCGCCTTGGCGCTCTCCTCGATCCTCCTCTCGGCCCCTCTCCCCGCTGTCGCCGACATCTCGGGTCTGACCCCATGTAAGGAGTCGAAGCAGTTCGCGAAGCGGGAGAAGCAGCAGATCAAGAAGCTGGAGTCCTCCCTTAAACTCTATGCTCCCGACAGCGCTCCTGCGCTGGCGATCCAGGCGACGATCGAGAAGACCAAGAAGAGGTTCGACAACTACGGGAAGTACGGGCTGCTTTGCGGGTCTGATGGGCTCCCGCATTTGATTGTCAACGGGGATCAACGCCACTGGGGCGAGTTCATCACCCCCGGGTTCTTGTTCTTGTACATTGCTGGATGGATCGGGTGGGTTGGAAGGAGTTACCTGATCGCGATTAGGGATGACAAGAAGCCCACCCAGAAGGAGATCATCATCGATGTGCCTTTGGCGAGTGGGATTATATTTAGGGGCTTTAGCTGGCCTGTTGCTGCTTACAGAGAGTGGTTGAATGGTGAACTTATCGATGAAACCGTTTAACCTCAGCCGGAAAAATGTAAACAGATGCGAATTTGCCGCCTCCTGGCTGTCTCCATCGTGTCTCTTCCTGTCTTGTTTCCTTATCTTCTATTAGCAATGGATTTCGAGATTATATGATGTTTAATGGGAAGTTCATCTTGTCTATAGCTAGGGAGCCTATTTGGTTGTTTTATTTTTGCTAGTATCAATTTTCAGTTTTTGTTCGTCTAAGATGCATTTAGTTAGCATTACAGGGCATGGACTAAGTATTTTAGGTGTAGGATCTGATGAAACTGCAGGACAAACTAAGAAGCAAGAAGACATTGTTTGCAGGTTTGACTTGGAATGGTGTCTCCTGTGATCGTTCCCCCAAATAGAATTGGCCGATAACGTTCACGATTAACCTGAGATAGTTGGCAGAGATGGCCTGTTGCTCCGGTGAATCGATCACATTATGCCTGCTTGATTATTGATTAAATCGGACGGATCAGCAAATTCCCTGAACCAATATTAAGAAGCTACACCATCTGCATATCATCTGAACCATAATAACAGAATATGTTGTCTACATGTTGTACAAGTTACGTAGTGGTGTTGAGGTTGTCAAACATTTAACATCCACGACGGATGAGATCTACGCTGACCAAGTACAGGGTCCCGTTGAAGAGAGTGCGAGGGCTGCGTGATAGGGATGTACAATCCCTTCATTTTGTATAGAAATTGATGTAACAAAACTTAAATGTATTAGTTCTAATGTAGTTAGTATGTTTAGACTATAAGTCAAGTAGAAAGTTATAATCTAGATCAGATACCAGTGAGCAGATGGTTGCAGATGAATGAAGATCGCAAGCCATCAGATCCAGACTATTACTGAGGACTTTGGATGAACAGCTAGTGCATTAATAAACAACAAAAGAACTCAAAGGATTCAGAATGAATGACTGAGCTTGCAGACGAGGACCAACATGACAAGGCATGAACTGAATCAGATCTCAGTGCAAACAACCGTTGCAACAGATACTGGGTGCAAACTAGGGTTGCAGTATGGGATGCATACTAGGGTTGTAATAAAGACTAGGTACAGACTAGAAGTCGCAATAGACTTGATTGCACCAGAGGTGATCGACAGGGTGAGGTCAAAGGTTTGAAGTCAGTCAAACGAGAATTTGAGTTAAAGTAACAACGACACAAATTCTGGAGATAGTGGACTGTCAGCATCAGGAACGAGATAGTGGGGGACATTAGTGGACTGCCAGCAAGAGTGCATTGTCTACTGAGGTTCGTTCCTTGAGCCTTTAAAAGGGAACCGGTGACGCTTATTGAGGAAAGTTGTTGAACGAGGATTGAAAAAAAATAGAGTGCGAAGCAATCTAGCAATTCAAAGATCACTCAAGAAAACCAAGTCGTGAAGATAAGTCGAAAGTGTCACTAGTCTGCAGAAGAACAAAGTCTTGCAGCAGAGTCCACAGTTTAGATTTGTGCAAAGCATCTAGGTTCTTTGTCTTTTATACAAGTTAGATTACTTGTAAAAGGAAAGTCTCTTATAAGCTAAAACAAGAAGATAGTGATACTCACCTCTTGACTTGACTATACTGGTCACCAAGGGAAAACTGGACTAAGCTCTAGATCATCATTTGATATCGAATGTCTGAACCAGTATAAATACTGTGTCTATCTGTTGCTTTCATTACATTGATATTTAGAATTGCTTCTAATGGATCATCACAAAGAGTTATCAATCTTTAGTGCAGACTACCAATTGTTATCTGCAAACTACTTAAATAGTCTGCATAGAGCAATAGTCTTCACAAAACAAGTATTCTTCATAAAAAGATCATTAAAACCTTATACAACCTATTCACCTCTTTCTTAGGTTGAAACTCGAACCTTATACTGCGTCCTCGGAAACAAATGATATATCTAATATAATGAAATATCGTGAAAGACTGAAATGGTGAAGAAATGATGTACACAAGGTACACACGACCACATCCAGTGAGACACAGGTTGAGATGGATCGTGTGTCGAGAGGATAGCAATTTCCTCTCTGGAGCACACACGGTTGTGTCAGGTTGGACATGACGTATACAAGTTTTTAGGATTTGAGTTGTGATTTAATACGTTTTGTAATATCTCTTCATAATAGTGTTCTTGTGAGATTTTTTTCTTCTGACGCATGGATTTCTCCATATTAAATCTTATGTTCTTGTTATTGATTATCTCGATCTAACATCTTCAAATATTTCAAGTAACTCGAAGAACTTGCTCTCATATCTGAGGGAGCAGGATCTACTAAGCAACGGTGACGTGAGTCATCCTAAAATAATTTAGTTCTGCACATGCGTGATCCTCTACTGAAACACTGATATGATATTTAGTTCATAGTTTATATCTTTGGCCAGAAAATCTCAGCGCCTGATCAGGAGAGTACTCCACACACCATCAGGTTTGCCACATCCCTGCCAATCCTTGCCTTTTTCGAATCTCATACAACAATCAAATAGCAACTGCATGAACTTTCTTCCTTGTTTAGGTGCCTAATTTCACCCTTTAGATCCTGAATTCTGGCCGAAGGTTGAATACAGGATAAGGCAGAAGATGTGCGGCACAATATTGCTAGCTAGAATGAGGCAAAGCATGCTCATAAAAGCTTACCCTTTCCTGCTTTTGCTGCATAAATTTATCCCCACACACACTATCCTTGTGCATGCTACTGTAAGTACGTTTTCGTCACATTAAAAAGCAAAGATAACCAAGTTATTCAAGAACTGAAACAAAGTTTGATAGATAGATATAGAGAGCGAGTGAGAGAAAGCATCGGTGACCTGGATGAAGATAAACAGGTTCTGTTCGAGATCGATGGGAAGTCGAATGCATGATTATCTTGTTCGATCTCTAGCGTCATTGGGCTGCATTGTGGTTCTTCTATTGGCGGCGACTTCAGGTCAAGATGAGATTTGCCCGGCTGGGTTTGGATATGTCGTTCAGTACGCAGGGCAGCTTGGCACATCCGGCCGGTCAATGACAGCTCTGCTTCGCCTTATAAGGGAATCATCCACTTATGGACCTGATATTCAGCTCCTCAACCTTACTGCAAGGTCATATACATGCCCCTTTATACTACGGAAAATACGATTGCACTGGATTTCAATCCAATGAATTTCAGCATCATAGTTTAGTGAAGATCGATGGTATTTCATTTCATTTCATACATTGGATTGAAGCATTTTTCCACAAATAAGGTACTCCTATATCATGAAGAAAGAATGCAATTAACAAATCAATGATGAAATCCACACATAATGTACTTATTCTAAGTTATGATGTGGTCTTCGTTTTTGCCACCGTCCCCTAACAAGAGTTCCAATTTCACTGCAGCCTAGAAACAGACCGCCGTCTCCGAATCCACATCAAGGACGCCAACCACCCCCGATGGGAAATCCCAAACCACGTCCTCCCTCGGCCCACCACCATGACCACCATGACCACCATGGCCCACCAACAAGAAGCACCACCCCAGGGGCCACCACCAGAAACCACAATCCTGACCCACCCCTCCTCCTCCCTCGTCTTCGTCCTCCACCACACCGCCCCCTTCTCCTTCTCCGTCATCCGTCGCCATTCAACCACCCCACTCACCGTCACCCGCCTCTCCACTCCTCTCCTCTCCACCGCCAACGCCGCTCCCTGCGTCTTCAAGCCCCAGTTCATCCAGCTCTCCTCCTCCCTCCCCCCATCCTCCCACCACCTCTTCGGCCTCGGCGAACACACCAAAACTAGTTTTCGTATCCTCGAAAACCAAACCCTAACTCTCTGGAACTCCGACACGGCCTCCAGTAATCTCAACCTCAATCTCTATGGCTCCCATCCCTTCTACATGGATCTCAGGGAGGAAGAGGATGGGAAGGGGATGGCGCACGGGGTGGTGTGGTTGAGTAGTAATGGGATGGACGTGGAGTACACGGGGGACAGGGTCACGTGGAGGGTGATTGGCGGGGTTGTGGATTTGTACGTCTTCGAAGGCCCGACGCCGGAGATGGTGATTCAGCAGTATACAGAGCTCGTTGGACGGCCAGCGGCCGTGCCGTACTGGGCGTTTGGTGAGTTGCAATTGCTTATTGTTCTTTGTTTGGTTTGTGTGTTTTGTGATTGACTGATTGTGGTTGTTGATCTTGTTGTATTTGGATTGCCAAAGTTATGGGATGCGCGTGGTAGTGTGACAGGAAGATGATGTTGCACAATGTAGTCGATTTATGCGTCTGAGAGTTGAGAAGTACACTGGAGGTACTTGAGACTTGTAAGAGGAAATACTTATGTAGGAGAAATTCAAGAGGTGATGAATTATGATACTCCGATATGGAAATCATAATGAAAAGGATGTAACTTTGTAGCGGGATAGTCACAAGCGCCTACGCTTGATCCAAAGTTATCTAAGAGGGCTAGGCGGAACCAGGCGGTCAGAGCCCCAAATGCCTACGCAATTAGGCTGTGGTTTAAGGAAGAAGCATAATTTGTATCTTAATAGTTATTTCTAGATAATATTCATATATTTCTCAAGGTTTAGATGATAAACCATCAATAATTTCACATATTAAATAAAGATTTTGTTACCATATTATGTTTAGAACAAGAAAATATAACAAAACTTTTCTATTAAACAATCATAGATCAAATAGAATACTAGATTAAATCATAAATGTTGAGAAAAACATATATAAAATTATAGTATGTAATGTTACGATTCTTTATCTCACACATACACAACATACAAATCATAAAAATATGACATGAAAGCTGAAAGCATGCAATTTTTTCTTTTATTTAGGATTTCATTAATTTTTTGTTTGAAAAACTTAACGCATAGATTAACAAAAAGTTGGACAAGTTTGTTAAGAAAAAAAGAAAAGAATATAAACAAATTAGTAAGTGTTGGAAATGGTGTACATTTGTGAAAATTTTAAAGGAGACAATGGTAGATAGATTTCCTTTTGGCCTAGACGTTCTGCCCAAGCCAGGCGCCTTGGCGCTGGCCTTTGACAACACTGCTTGATCACATGAAGGAATAAACGATAGCTACATTATGCGATGCTGGCGCATTGGTGGTCTACAGCAACTGATTCTAATTATAATCAATGTTGGCATTGATGATTGGTAAGATTACCAATCATAAGGCTTGTTTGCTTCTGGTTGATATATGCTTCTGCTGTTGCAATTGGATTCTTTGCTGAATTTTCATGGAAGCTTGAAATTGCTTAGTAATGGTAGTTGGAACATGAATAAGTAAATCTTTTTTAAGTTTATTTTCGTACAAATTGGCTGCTAGTGTGCTTCTCTGCCATAAACGAGTAGTCATATAATTCAACTGTAACATCCAGGTGGAGCCATTGGCGAGTATAATATTCTAGTAGACCTTAGGCTCAAATGTTTGAGCCTTTGAGGGGTGATTAGTTTGTGAGCTGATTAACTTTCTATTTTCTCCGTCCCATAAAAATTACAATAGCTTGGTTTTTGGTATTTTTTAATACGTATTTTGTCTAACTTTATTTTATCATTAGCCGACATAAAAATTATTTCTTTTTTTTTACCTCATATTATACTATACAATAAGAACTATCATTAGTGTTTTACGAAAATTTAATTAAAAACATCATATGATCGTGCCGCGAGACGGGTCAAAGTTCACATCGACATGTGCACAGTAAATTCGTTGCAATTTTCATGGGACGAAGAGAATAACATTTTAGAACAATTGAGCTGATCGGTCTTTTTTATCCTAAGGTTTTCATCAATGCCGTTGGGGTTACCATGATGTCAATGAAGTCGAGTCTGTCGTGGCAGCCTACGCAAAAGCCAATATCCCTCTCGATGTAATTTGGTCAGATATTGATTACATGGATGGATTAAAAGACTTCACTCTCGACCCCGTCAATTATCCTTTGGACAGAATGCAGCGGTTCGTTGAAAATCTTCACAAGAATGGACAGAGATATGTGATCATTTTGGACCCAGGTGAACTTTCAAAAGTTTTAGTTTGTGTCCTCTTCATTACTATTCGTATCCTCCATGCTGCATTGTTAGGTACCGCAGAGGTTGTTCTATCGTGGAATTTGGCGTGGATTTTTATCAATTCTTTTATAACTTCAAGTCTAAGTTTAGTTCCAGTTTTTTGTTATAATTAACAGCTTCCCCTTGTTTCTCTTAGGTATAAGCGTGAATAGGAAGTATGAAACCTTTATCAGAGGAATGCAAGCTGATGTATTCATAAAACGTTTCGGTGCACCATACTTGGGAGTGGTTTGGCCAGGGCCAGTTTACTACCCTGATTTTATAAACCCAGCTGTTGTAGACTTTTGGAGCAATGAGATCGTTAGGTTTAGGAAACTTCTTCCATTTGATGGCCTTTGGATTGACATGAATGAGTTATCTAATTTCAATACCTCATCGCCTGCTCCATTTTCTACGCTTGATAATCCACCGTACAAGATCAACAATGGTGGGTCTCGACGTCCCATTAATGAAAGAACAGTCCCTGCATCGGCTATGCACTTTGGTAATATCACAGAGTATGATGCACACAATCTTAATGGCTACTTGGAAGCTAGAGCTACTCATGCTGCGTTAATCAAGGCAACAGGAGAAAGACCGTTTGTACTATCCAGATCAACGTTCGTCGGCTCAGGGAAGTATACTGCACATTGGACAGGAGATAATGAGGCAACTTGGGAAGACTTGGCCTATTCAATTCCTAGTATCCTGAGTTTTGGACTTTTTGGGATTCCCATGGTTGGAGCAGATATTTGTGGTTTTGGTGGAAACACCAATGAAGAACTGTGTCGTCGTTGGATACAGGTGAGTACATACGACAAATATCATCCTCTTTCTGAGCATTAGTTTGATCTCTGCAAACTCTGCAAGATAGCATTTTCTTACATTTTGGGACACGATATTCAGGTCCTTGAAAATTGAAATGGATCCATATTACTGATGCCTGTCGTATGAAAACTGGAGTTCATATTCTACTGCTATTATTGCCAATGTTGATATGTGTAAGATATCTATTTTGAGTACCTCTTTTGAAGAAGAGCCATATGAAACTTGTTACTTTTCCGGATGACACTCTTTCATTTGTAACTTTGGAGTTTCTCATCGAAAAGAATTCTGTTTTGTGTTCATAACAGCTTGTATTCACTTTGGATATATTACTCATATGCGTAAATTTTAATATGCATGAATGCAGCTTGGAGCCTTTTATCCATTTGCAAGAAACCATGCAGCCAAGGGTACCCTGTATCACGAGCTCTATCGATGGGAATCAGTCGCTGCATCGTCCAGGAAAGTGTTGGGACTTCGCTACCGCCTGCTTCCCTATCTGTATTCGTTAATGTGTGAGGCTCATATGTCTGGAAACCCAATCGCACGTCCTCTCTTCTTTTCATTCCCTGAAGACACCAAAACCTACAGAATCGACTCACAGTTTCTTCTAGGTGGAGGAGTCATGGTGTCTCCTATTCTTCAACCGGGAGCTACATCAGTCAACATTTACGTCCCAGCAGGAAATTGGTTTGATCTCTTCAACTACTCCAGCACAGTTTCTTCCACAGGAAATCCTGTCACCCTTGTGGCACCACTAGATCGTCCCTATGTGCATGTGCGTGAAGGCAACATATTGGCTATGCAAGGTGAAGCCTTGACCACAGCAGCAGCTCGAAAGACTCCATTCCATCTACTAGTGGTCTTGGGCAGGAGCGTAAACAGCTCCGGGCAAGTTTACTTGGATGATGGTGTGCAACTACAGATGGGCAGTACGGAAGGGCAGTGGAGCTTGGCTAAATTCTTTGCCGACACATTGCCTAGCAATCAGGTGATTATCAGGTCATCGGTCATTAACGGGCAATATGCTCTCAGTCAGAGGTGGATCATTGAGAAGATCACCGTTCTGGGGTTGGAGGAAGGAAGGAAGGTTAAAGGGTATCGGATGCAGAGTATGGTTGGCGGGGGGAGGAGGAATGTGTATGGGTTGTTCACCAGTTCTACTTGTTATGGGCCATTCGAGATGGTGGAAGTTTCTGGGTTGAATCAACTTATCGGGGAAGATTTCAGGTTGGAATTGAACTTCAGCTAAGAGTCCCGGCAACTCAGTTCACTCCTCGGCTGGCCCTATCTCTCAACAATGTGGGATGTATGTGTTACACTGATCTGTAATAAGGCTAGCAGTTGTAAGTTTCGTGTGGTCAGCTAAGTTACTCTGAACGTCTCATTTGTATCAAGAACCAGACTTCCTTATCTTGTGATGCTACAGGGCCTAGTTGTTGCATACTCTCTGTTCTTGTTTCCATTTCCTGTGCATGTCGTAGAGCAATCCTCTCCTATAACATCTTGGTAATGTCTCCAGTATACGTTGTCGATTGATCATTGTAAAGTATCTAAGTAAATTGTTTTGTTAGATTTGCAGCTGCCGCAACTTACACGAGCAATGTCCTCGATACGACATCGTGGGGAGCACCCCCAGATTCAGTTTCGAGGGATAAGTAGAGAATGAGCAAGCGCTAGCAATTGCGGCGACAGACCATTGCTTAAGGTGAGTCCTGTTGGATGATTTAAGGTTTCCAGCTAAAATAGTGGGTTAAGTCATTCACGGCCAAGCCGTGTTCGGGCTGCTGTCATGTTGGTTTATGTCATCCGGTACATCGGATCAAAACCGTTGTCCAGATCACTCTAGCTTAGGCCGAAGCCAGCCTCGACAATTCAGTCAGTAATCAGTAGCTAATATGATTAAGCACGGTTCAGTTTCCACAAGGGAATAATCGGTGAACACATACATGCAAATAGCAGAATGCCAATTGCACAATGTCAATTTAGCCAAATAAAGTGGAACTTTCCAGCATTAGTCGTAGGAGTTGTTATTTACTGTCATTAGTATAACTCAGCAAATAGCCATCAGCTGATTAATGGAGCAAAAAAGAATTGACAACTACACCAACTTCAACTTTGGGGTAGCTGGGGTGAAGAAAGACATCACTCTACTAGAGACTTTTTATAAAGAATAAGAGAATGTGTGGTAAATTCTTATACTACAGTTTCTATTAGAACAGTTTTTTGACTTGTGCTGTAACAACACTGTGATACGAATTAGAAAAGCAAATGACATCTTTAGTGATAGGAAAACGCGAGGGTCATGATCGATAGCCTCTGGTTTCATGTTGTGATAACACAAACATAATTTCCTTTTTTCAGAATCTTTCTGGCTCTAAATGGTCAATAGTAATGAATCTTGTGAGTTTTGATGATAGACTCCATCTAATGTACCAGTTACAGAAATGATCCTCATAGGAACAATATTGAATAGATTTCCAACAACAGATCTTGTACGGTGAAGAGAAGGTTGATATTGGTCTGGTTTTGTTATGGCTTTGGATTTGGCTCAAATGGATGGACAAATATGTCTATTTCTCTTTGCAGAATATGCATGCCCTCTCTGTTTGCCTACGCTTCTTTGTTTTCTGTTGCAACTTTTGTTGTTGTCTCACCTGCCATTCTACTTTTTGGGAGTTAGCTATGCTTCTTGGATCTGTTAATTTACCATCTTGTGAGTTGGAGAGAAAGTAAAGTGTCACTCTCATGGGGGTGAAAGCAGACTCGGGCTTTAGCTTGATTTGTTTGGTCGGTTTCCATGGGATGTATATGACACTGGGATCACCGCACATATATTCTCTAATACATGTAGAATGCATTTTACGGATGTCATGAGACAGAAGACCATCTAAATAATCTTGTTAAATATAGGGATAGAGAGAATGAAATATACATTATCTTACATGTATTGTCATTGCAACAAAGGGATTGTTTTTTGACATTCTCGAGAAATGTCAAACCCCTATCACATGATTGACGGAAGAGTTTGATACGGTTTTTTATATGATAGGATAAAGAGCTATTGCAATTAGGAGTTAGATCGGAATTTGTGAATCACTTTCATAAAAGAAAGTAATTACCTTAAACTAGTTAGTACTTATTGGGTCGTGGTTTGACGTACTTGTGGGCATTAGACCTTTGATCTATAGATTTCCCTCATAACAAGGATCGAAACGTGTTTATGGTTCCAATGACTACAATAGGGGTTAAACATAATTTGACCTTCACTGATGTTAATCATCATTAATTCAACCCAGCTTAACTCAAAGAATGCATACAGACAGAAGATCCACATTAACAATCATACAAATAGGGTTTTACGACCTCTCACAGAATGTTCATATTAGGACTATAGTGTGAACAATGCATTTTAGTCTCATACATGATACAAAATGCCTATCAAATCATCAGATAATAGGGGTTCGAGATTGTTCCGATTCAATTAAAGGTGATCTTAATATTCTCAAGAACATGGAGTCAAGGTTAGAGCTCTCTTTGTCCACACGGATATGTCTTTAACTCAAAGTGCATGATCAAACATCACTTTGAAAATTTCAATACCTGAACGATCCACAGTAAATAACAGACTTTGTACCATAGCATTGAAGGATCAGAAACTAGAAAACATCAGAAAATCATGTCACATATCCGGACGATATCCATAGAAAGCATATAATCATTTTTTTCTGGGTAATCATAAAGTCCCAATTATTATAGCATAAGGTTAAATCCAGAGTGGATTCACAAGTCCAATTTGGGAGACAGAAAGTGAAAATCATGGGATTTGGTTATTTTACACCAATTGGGAAATAATGAAAAGAGAAGCATTGGGATCAAACGAATTCACAAACCAAAGAGGAGCACGTGCCTCAGTGGGGATCACAGAAAGAAAGGCGCGTAACTTCTTAGTTGACAATTGTAGCCCTGCCGCTCCCTCCACTTCGAACCGTCTGGTAGAGCTGCCAGTCAAAACTTACCACCTCTCTTTTTTTCTCTCTGGTATTTTTGGGCCCAAATGTGTGATATATATATATATATGGTGAGTCTTAGATTTGTCTGTATATGTAGCGACTAAATTATTGTCGTTTTCTGTCTTATCAATGAGCTTTTCTTATTGTGCTTTTTAGTTACTTTGTGATTATATTTTAATATGTGTTTCTTTAATGTAAGAAATTTCGTGTAAAGTGAGACTCAGTTGGAGTCGATGGTCAGGTGCAAAGTTTGAGAATAATGTAATGTACGCATTTTTCATTGTTATGGAATAATGAGTGGTGTCCAGATCACATGATTTGTAAAAAAAAAAAAAAAAAAAAAAAAAAATATTGATTATTGAATCAATCCTTATATCTTATATAACTTAAGCTACGCAGTTAAATATAAAGGTTTGATATGTTTCTTGAAATTTCTCTAGTTTTTATTTCGTTCGACACATAATAAACGTGAAATCTTTGTATCTAGCAAACTTTTAACATCAAATAAAACAAATCACACTCACTGTTATAACATGTCCACTAACTTTCCTCTCATCTCTTATATTAAATCTCATTTACTTAAATAGTTTTAGAAAAAATTCTCGGGACGTATAACTTCAAAAAAATTTATTCTCACAAGATATACATATCTATGATCCTAAATCCCATAAGAGTATAATTGGGAACTAGTAGCACGTCATTCTGTTTAATCAAACTAGGCATAATATATGTACTACTAGACATAATAAACGTACTAATAATGTCTGGTGATATAATTTAAAATCGTACGTGACATCTTGTCGAATAAAATTGGCACTAAAAGTGATGTATTGAAAGTTAAAAAGCCCTGCGTCAAACCACATCATAGGAATCAAGGAATTTCAAAGAACATTATTTCAACAAAACGATACAGTATACATCATCGATGAGAACATACATCTCTCATAGTAACTTTTTGTCAGTTTTTCACCTAATACCAATTAAACTTTTCTCCTCGTTTCTCAAATAATTCATCCACGTGTATATTGTTAACATTTCATTATAAAAAGAACCTTTGGCAAAACTTTTTTCTTCTTTTTTTCCTTCTTTTGGTAACTTCAATTTTTAATAATTTATTATGAAACATAAATAATTATTAATATTACATATTTAAATAAGATGTTTTATAAAACAAAAAATTATCAACTCATTTGATAGGTAAAGAAAGGTCGATATAGTACAATTGAATAATGAAATATTTGATGATGTTGGAATTTGAATGTGAATGAAGAGAGTATTTCAATTGAACAAATAGAAAATGTTCTAATGAAATATCAAATATATGAGATCTTGATTATATGATTGGACGAAAAATTGTTTATCATTGAATTGATTCTTATTTGTTAATATTTTAAATTAATAATCTCTCTATCTCATATATTTCCGAACGATTTGATTCGGATCTTTTTCTTGTGTGTACTGAATTTGATATATTTTTATTATTATATTATGGTTTTTTTTATCATGGTGTGAGGTTTGATGTTAAAGGATAAAAGAGAATGAGGAAGGAAGTAATGGAATGCAGGGTTGTACACGAACCAAACTGTTTGTGAGTAGTTAGAGTTCGACTCGATTAGAGAATAAAAAATTATTCGAATGATATTCGATTTTTGGATTCGCCAAACAATTGAGTTCGATTTGAGCTCGACTTATTAGATCTTGAACTCTTGAAACCGACTCGAATTTGACTTCACTCAATCGAATTTGAACTATTTTCTTTCAAAAATTTGTATTAAATCATTCCTAACAATAAGTATATGAAATTTAAGAAACAAAGATATTATAAAAATGTTATATGATAAAAGAAAAAGTCCATTTCTTATAATTTTATAGTAATAGTAAAGAGTAATGACCTTATGAATTTTGTTTAGCCTCATAGATTTATATTATATGCTCAATTGTCTACATTTTACTATAAAGCTATTTATATCATAATTTGTATTCTATGAAATTATTCATAATTTTAAATTGATTAACAATATTTGAGACCGATTTCAATATGGGTTAAATTCTAGTTTGATTACTACTTGACAAACTATTAAAATTCGGTTCGAATTCGAACTGTTTCTTCTTGAATTCTACTCGAACTGTATCTACTCGAGTTCGAGTTCGAATTCGACTCGAAATGAGGAGTAAAAGTTCAACTCGAGTTCGTTAAAATTTGACCCGGCTCGATTTATATATAATCCTAATGGATTATAATGAGATAATATGATTATTTTAATATAAATTTATTTTCAAATAAAAAAATAAAATATATGATACAAGATTTATGAGATAATAAATATTATTAAAATTATAAGATAGGAAGAATATCGAGTAATCTAATCAATATTAAAATCTCACTATTCACATTCTCTACCCCCAATTGTTGTCCTCCTTGTCCTCCACTCACTCTAACTCACTGACTAGCTATAGCTCAAATAAAAGCTGCCCCTTCCTCTCATCTAAAAAAGCTATCAAAGTCAAGAGAGTATAAATACACAAACACAAACACAGCCCACCCCAATACTAATATTTCTAGCTACCTTTTCTGTTTACCTGCAAGTCTGACCATCTCTTCTTCCGCTCTCCCTCTCCCTCTCCTTTCCCTCCCAACACATCTTCCCTTCGTTTTCTTCACCAACACCTTGCTGACTGCTGCATCATCAGCTGCTCCCTCATCTTCCTCTCCTCAAAGTTTGCAATCTTCCCTTCTTCACTACCTGATCATCATCTCATCTCTCTCTCTCTCATCCCATTTTCTCATGTTGATTCTTCTCAGCTGATAGCATCCCCCTTTCTCTCTTTATATATTGATTCAAATTCATCTAATCCCTCTTTTTTTTTTTTCCCTTTTCCCTTGTTCCTCTATTCTGATGTTTTGCTTATCTGGGAAATTAATAAGCATACACAGATTTCATTGAATTAGATTCGAAGCTGCAGAAAATATATATATAGAGAGATTAATTATATAGGTTTGTGATTGAAAATGGCGGCTCCGGCCCCAGGCAGCCGGCTCCAGCAGATGCTGCAGGCATCCGTGCAGGCAGTTCAATGGACTTACAGCCTCTTCTGGCAATACTGCCCCCAACAAGGGTAAACGGATTACTGCTAATTGACATTTTTTCTTGTGAACATCACGATTCATTTAATCATGATTTATTCATCAGTTCGATTCATCGTTAACGTTGTCACGTGGTGCTGAAATATGCATATTAGGATGTTGGTGTGGGCCGACGGGTACTATAACGGAGCCATAAAGACAAGGAAGACGGTGCAGCCGATGGAGGTGAGCGCCGAGGAGGCGTCGCTGCAGCGGAGCCAGCAGCTGAGGGAGCTGTACGATTCGCTGTCGGCGGGGGAGACTAACCAGCCGGCAAGACGGCCATGTGCCGCCTTGTCGCCTGAGGATCTGACGGAGTCCGAGTGGTTCTACCTCATGTGTGTCTCCTTCTCTTTCCCTCCTGGTGTCTGGTAAGTTCTCACACTCATATCAAATATTTAATGCTTTTTATATCGAGCTTGAATTATGTTCAGGGGATGGGAGATTGCATATAAGATTTCCTTTTTGCTATGAACGATGATGATTTGACATTGGATATTAGTTTACAGTAGTATAACATTATTTGCTAACTACCCACATTTATTTCTACACCAAATTATTGTACATGGCTCGAGGCCTAGCTTTGCTCCCATGATACATCACCGAAAACTATGCTCTATGTGAATTATAATATGTATAATTCACAATGCATAACATGGTCATCAATAAATGGAGAGTACCAGCCTAGCATAATGCAAAATGCATTTATATTTGGGTTTAGCTTAATTTTCATCCTCCTTTCTGTCAACATGGAGCATAGCTAGCGTTAAGGATCCAAGTAGTGCTCTTAGGTTTTATATCTTAATTATGTGATTCTATTACACCTAATTTTCTGATATGACAATCGAAGTCTAACTAGAGGTTCCGAGTTTGTAGAGTTCACTCCCATATATTTATGGTTTGTATGGTTTGAGTCATTTTAGTCCATGTTTCCTTAGGATATATATACAAGCCGTCTGCTTCGATCTTCTACCATATGATTGAGTTTTCAGAAAAATAGATTGCTCGCTCGAAGCTATAAAGACGAAAGCTGAGCTATGTAAAAAGAGACAAGATTTGCTAAATTGAGTGAGGATAGTTAATACATTTCCATATAAGGAAGAGTTAGGATGATATAACATTTGTTGTCACACACTATCAAAACATGTATACCACTAATTACTAGTTAGTTTTGGATTCTTCCAAGAGTGCTCCCTCGAAGATCTAGCAAGTATGCAAAAAGGAACCAAACCCATCAAGTGCTGCTGATTCAGGGTAGGAGGAGACCAATTAGAGAGACCCAAATTCACTGATCATCTAGCCATTTTTATCCTATAGTACAGTTAATGTCACATGTGTATGTGTGCGCGCAAAAATTGACAAACTCACAATCAGGCCACCATTCTTCTTCTTCTTCTTCTTTTTCCTTTTTTTTCTGTCTGTTTATATGTATAAAGTATGACAATGGAGTAAAGAGTGGGGGTGGTACAAGTGCAGAGAAGGGTACTTGTTGCATTTATGATATGAATGGAATGCAAGGCACACATGAATACCATTTAAGAGCTTAAGGTACTCAAAACTATATTACAGATAGACAATATCCAGTCATACTTAATACTCCCTCCGAAATTTGATGAGATTTAACCGCTGACAAAGAAGTCATGGTAGTGCATTGTAATCAGTCGTTGGTTTTGCGACCATTCCTGTTTTGGTCGTCAATTTTTATTATGCGAACACTTCTACTCTTTTTCAGTCGTAAATGAGTCTTTTTTAAGTGTTATATTGAAGTTCATAAGTATCAAATTTGATGCTGTTGCAATTAATTTTCGAATAGGTTAAATAGGCGTTGCATATATCATGAAAGGAATGAGTACTTATTAGGAGTATTTCTTGTTTGGATTTTATGTAAGGTGCCCTTTATGTGGGAAATTATAGTTTTTGTTGGATGCTTTAACTGTCACTTAAAACAGAAAGGATGCTACTGCACAACAATGAAAAGGTTTTGTTTGCAGTCTTCATATGCTCTGGTATTTGTGAATCATGTATGTAACCAACCTAAAATTTGGTCTATCGAGTCCGGAAACAATGTGATATCAGAACATATGTGATTAGAGCGAATACTCATACATGATTAACACATTGTGTGTTTCATTGAAGCACATACGATGATAGAGGTGCTAAAGTAACACAAATGGCATGGATCTTCTCTATGACAACAAAATTGATCGTTCGAGGCCCAAAGCAGTGACTTGCACAAACATTAATTAGGCAGGCTAGAATGCATGTATGGCAGGTCACTGATATAAATATGTACTACCATCACTTTGCAGGCTAGACTGTCAGTGATGAAGGAAGTGTTAATTTTTCTCTGGCAGAATTATATCCCAAGGTTGCTGCTAAATGTATCGTTCAGTAATTACTAGTATATGTGGGATAATAAGGAAAATCAAGGACTGAATTCATGCATTAATAACTCGCTTTGGTGGCTTGTACTATTATGAAGTGATCAGTAGATTTATTTGGCTGGCCCCTGCCATGATGCTGAAAAGGGGGCCCACCTTTTATGTACTGTAGTTGGTTATTTTTTTTTACTAGTCCATTGTCAGAATCTTCGTAAATGATACGTACCATACGATATCAGATTAGTCTAGTGTCGATTTCTTCTATTGATCAGGTTAAACGAGGCTCGAAGACATGATCGAAAACCCGACACTGATAGCATAGTTATCATGTTTTGAGCACCTAACCTCACCCATATTGGGATTTTTTTGTTGTTTGGCTGTTACCAATGGGGTGGGAGAAACCCCCCACATTGTCGGAAACTTCAATTCATCTTCTAATCATAATTTTGTTACCACAATTCATCCTCTAATTAATCAGATTACAGGATGAGTTTAAGCTTTGGTGTGTCATTTATACTAGTTGAGCTTGAGCATGTGAAGGGAGCACCTATGTACTTGTTGTAATCTTCTGCAATTCCCTGCTTAAATTGATATTTATGATTTCGCTAAGACGTAAAGGCGTGTACTAATTAACTTTTAACTTAAGATAAACTTGTGATATGCATTAACCTATATGGTATGATGGAACGTGCAGTTTAGCTGGAAGGGCATACTCAAAGAGACAGCATGTATGGCTGACTGGAGCAAATGAGGTCGATAGCAAAGTCTTCTCTAGAGCCATACTCGCCAAGGTAAGCCATTTCCCCATCCCTCCATTTTACATATAACAATGATAACGGTGTATATCTTGTTCTTCTCATATTTTATTTTTCACTTGATTGTGCGAGTTTAATTAGTTGTTTTGTTTTTGCATTTGTGCATGTTTGTAATTTCTAGTTTAACATATATATACTGACTTGCTCTTTTTAATTTGCTTATTGGAATGCCATTCTATCATTAAATCGGCAACAGAGTGCACGGATACAGGTAATTAAAGATCAACTTTCTTCATACTACAGCTATTTAATGCGATTGAAGTACGTAGATTTTTTTTGAAAGCCCAAAATACAAAAATATGGTACTGTAATTTCTAAGAAATGGATTTTTAGAATTACTTTCCCCCAAACGTTTTATATCTATGTCGTTTTTATTTTGCAGACTGTTGTATGCATTCCCTTGCTAGACGGCGTCGTAGAACTCGGCACCACAGAAAGGGTACCCTCTAATTTATTTCTCTTAAGTTATCCTTTTGACCACTGAATAATGTAGTAATATGCACACATTGGCTAGCTCGAGACACGAAACCACTGTGTGTTTGTTGAATCAAACTTAATTTGGATCACAGCTAGATTCGAGCTTCATCAGAATTTGTCTAAGCTCAACTTTAACCGTTTATCAAGTCAATCAATTCGAGGATACAAGAAAACAATCTCAATATTATCCACATAGATGAAATATATGATATTGTATCTCTCATTTTCAGAATTATTTCACAACGAGAATGCTTGGGTTCTTTTCCTAAGGAGTTCGGCCATAACCTATAGTATATGTTGTTATGTATGAAAGATTTAATGACTATTTTGTTGTGTATTGCATGGGATGCATGGATGCATTTTGCAGGTCCAAGAAGACATATCATTTGTCCAACACATAGGAACATTCTTCTCCGAGCACCACGGCCATCACCAACCACCACTCATCCACCACCACATCCCGCCTCCCAAACCCGCCCTCTCCGAACACTCCACCTCCAATCCCGCCCCAACCACCTCCTCCAACCACCCCACCCGCTTCCACTCCCTTCCAATCCCTGCCACCTACTCTGGCGCTCTAGACCACGCCACCAACGCCAACAACCACCAACGCCAGGTCGACGAGGAGGAAGACGATGACGACGACGACGATGGAGAATCAGACTCCGAGGCCGAGACAGGCCGTAACAGTCGGCCTATCTCGACCGGCCATATTAACCTGGGTGGTCAAAACCAGCCGTTCATGATGACGGCTGCACAGCCGAGCGAGCTGATGCAGCTCGAGATGTCGGAGGATATCCGGCTAGGGTCGCCGGATGATGCTTCTAACAACTTGGAGTCGGAGTTTCATATGATGGGCATGAACCAGCAGCTGCAGCCGGGGAATATCAACGTGATGCAGCGACGAGCAGCCGCGATGAGAGCGTCCCCTAAGTGGCCGGCCCTGCAAGACCCAACATTAAGCAATGGCAAACAAGTCGTCCTTCCAGCAGGTACACGACGTGAAACACCCTTTTTTTTACGTTTGTACGCAAAATTTGTGTTATGATACAAATAACATCTGCGATAGTTAAAGGACTCTTTGTTATCATCATTGTGTAAAACTGTCAAATTTCAATCCATTAACGAAAATAAAAAAGAAAAAATTAATAATGAAAATCAAAAATATTTTACAAAATAAAATAACTTTTTTTTATAAGGAGGATAACATGAATGTTATACTCAGATAAAATTAATCCATTGTGCTTTTATTTCATTGGTTTGAGAAATAGAGAATAAAAATAAACAATTCTTTTTCGCTGACCACCAAACGAAAACAAAAAAACATAAAATTCTCTTTAACATAATCGTCAGCATTATGTTACTATAAGAGGTTTACAAATTACAAAGGAGGTTGTCTTGGGAAAAATATAACGTGGAAGAAAAAGAAAAACAACGATAGCAAAAGTCTCTAGATATGCCATGTAGTACTAAACGAATGTAAAATAAGGATAGCTAGAGGGAGTAGTATTGGAGGCACATTTAATAAATGTGGAGGAGCGAAAACTGAGGTAGTTGGATGGATGGGGAGATGTGCAGAAGTGAATTGATTGGCGACGTCGTGGGTTGATGATGCTAATAAAAGAAAAGGGTAGATTGAGGAGGAAGAGATCAAGTGGGCGAGCTAGGAAAAAGAACAATAGAAGAACTGCGTCAGGATAACTGACAAATCACATCATTCTAATAGTAAGTGTTAGCCCAGTTGTCCATTGGGTCTCACCTCATCACATCACATCACAGAGCCATTAATGAGCCTTTAATTCTCCACTGCTAGTATAAAATTACAATCTAGTTATCTTGTATCATGTCGGTGTAAGAACACCGATTATAACTGTTACCGTCGTTTTATAATTATTTAATTTGAAATGATAAATAAAAAATGATAATTTTATTTTTTTGGATGCGTGAGATAAAAAGAGAAAAAAAAAATGATGATTGATGAGTTGATATGATATAAAATAAGGATATTTTGATATTTTTATTTAAAATTTTTTATTAAATATGAAAATATTATAATTTAAACAGAATGAAGGAAGTATTTCTTTCATTCCAAATAAATTACGATGTGTTAACTCGACATAAATATTAAGAAGTACATTGATTTTATTTGGTTTGTTCTAAATGTCCTTTTATTTGGGGTTTGGTGAATGAAAATGTAAGTGGATAGAAAGAAAACAAATAATAATGAATAAATTGAAATGATATAAAATAAAAATATTTTGAATTTTTGATTATTTTAAAGTTACTAAATACTCATTTTATCTTAAATGAATTATGAAAAATTGACTCGATACGATAATTAAAAAATATGTCGACTTTATGAATCTTTATCATTTTGTTCTTGTGTGAATGAAAAGGAAAATGTGAGCGAATGGAAAGAGAAAAATTAATGATAAAGGTGATAATGTGATACACAGTAGAAGTATTTTGGATTTTTTAAGTTTTTAATATAAAAACGTTACAATTCATTTGGAACATCTTTTTTTAATAATGTTTTGTAATTCTTTTGGGAGGGAGAGAGTAGCATGAAAGTATTGAAATGTCTGGGACAATACTTCCTATATCTCATGAAAAATATTTTCTTCGTTGCAATATACATATAATCGTTTGTTCGACTGAGATTTTATATATGTATTAAATTTTTGTGGAATTTGAGGAAAAAGATTACTCTAATTTTTTAGGTTTTAGTGTAACAATTAGGAAAGGAGGTAGTGGCTATATTATTTGAACATCATTGATTTGAATTTTTTTAAAATTAAAAATTTGCTAAAAAAAGATTCAAAGTAAATTAAAATGGCCCAAAAAATAGTTTTGTATATAAGGGAGTCCAACATGTTTTTTTTTATTCCATAAAAAATACAACATTTTCTTATTTGAAAATATTTTCTTTTAAATATTGAAATATTCTTATTTTTTTAACTTATATCACATCAATTCATCCCATTATTATTTTTTTTTTCATTTTTTTTCTCACACAAGTTTAAGTGTAATGTAATCTCTATACACAAAAATCAACACATAAATTTTTATAAAAATTCCAATATATATTTAATATGTGACCGATTGAGTATCTTAATCCTCACTTCTCGATGCATGAGTTACATTTAAAATAATCTTGCTAATAACTTTCAACCAGTTTAATGATTGGCTTGTGAACGGCTCGTAAAGTTGATTGAAGTTAGTTTAATTATCAAACGAATTAAACACGAATAAAATATCAGGCTTGTTAAAATAAATGTTGCTCATACATTAATAACTTGAGATGGGTGTAGAACTAGTTCATTGTCAATTTGTGTCAATGATGGGTGCAGAGTTCATTCTCCATTCAAACCCTTCATCTCTTTTTCCACTCTCGTCATTTCTGATGAGAAAATAGCAGCAATGGGTGTAAATTGCATTGTTAATTTGTGCCAATATTGTTATTTGGCTTGTCAATACAACCCAAATAGCAAGGGATGAATGGAGTTGCTCTTATCAAGATGTATCAAAGTCTCGCAATCATAATAGTAATAAAAAATATTTTCCCGATGGATGGTGTATCAAAGTCTCGCAATCATAATAAAAATATACATGCATGATGATGCGGGTAACCTTTTCTTCTTTTGACTTAGATTCGTCTAAATCGATGCAAACTCATTCCCCATCGCACCTACGAATCTTGAATAAAGAAAACAAAGTCACTTTCCTCAAAAGCTTAGGGGTTGTTTTTATTTTTATTTTTTATCACTCCTTAAAATGGTAAAACTCAAAAATATATAATAAAAACATAAAAACATAAACATAAAATTTTCATAAAATAAATTGATTTTTTTTAAAATGAGAACTTGAATATTATATCCGATAAAACAGAAAATAAAAATCAAAACTCTTTGTTTTTTGTTTTTCTATTTTTGTTATATCAATTTGAAAAATGAAACTTAAAAATAAACAGTTCGAAAATGATATCAAACGGACCTTATTTTTTTTGTTGGTTAATCTTTTATAATCATCGTTGATGAATTAACTATAGCAAAAATTCGATGATATTACTCACATAATCTTTTTTTTTTTTTTTGAAACAGGATAAGTAACTCGCATAATCTTTTGATCCAACAGCCATGCTATAATTGCCCTTGACGGATTTTCTCTCTCATTTTTTTTTCTTTTTTTAATATATTCTATTAGTTTGTGGTTCAGTTTTTATCTCTATGGTTACTCATGAATAATTTTTTTCAGGAGCTCCTCAATTAGAAGAATTTTCACAGGAGGATACCCACTATTCACAGACAGTCTCCACCATATTACAGTACCAGTCCACCAGGTGGTCGGAAACCACCTCGTCCTCCGGCTACCTCTGCAACGCTCCGAACACCGCCTTCTCCAAATGGTCACTCAAGTCGGAACTACACATCAATCTACCGATGGATGGTGTGTCACAGTGGCTCCTAAAGTATGTACTCTTCACCATTCCGCTCCTCCATAACAAATACCGCGATGAGAATTCACCTAAGTCAAGGGATCCAACTGATCCAGCCTCCCGATTTCGCAACAAGGGAATCCCTCAGGATGAGCTGAGCGCCAACCACGTCCTGGCCGAGCGAAGACGACGAGAGAAACTAAACGAGAGGTTCATCATATTAAGGTCCCTTGTCCCTTTTGTTACCAAGATGGACAAGGCCTCAATCCTAGGTGACACAATAGAGTATCTAAAACAGCTACGTAAAAAGATACAGGATCTCGAAGCACGAACGCGTCAATTGGACACAGAACGCTCACGTCTAGCAGAAATCAGACAACCCGACGTACAACGTAGTAACACCAGCATTCAAAAGGAACAGCGAGGTGGCGGCGGTGGTAGTGGCAGTGGCATCAGCGGTGGAGTATCCAGCACGATAGAGAGAACACGTGTAGCAGTCCCAACAGTGGACGTACCAACTTCAGGAGCCGACAAGAGAAAAGTTCGGGTGGTGGAAGGTGGCGGCGGGGTGAAGGGTAAGGTGGTGGAAGCGCCACCGTCGCCTCCGGCCCCTCTGAACATGTTACAGGTGTCGATCATAGAGAGTGACGCACTGATAGAGCTGCATTGCCCATACAAGGAAGGCTTGCTACTGGACGTGATGCTCACGCTCAGGGAGAAGAGCGTGGAGGTCACTGCTGTTCAGTCTTCCTTGAATAACGGCTTCTTTGTTGCGGAGCTCAGGGCCAAGGTATTCAAACTGCATTTGTCTTTATACTACCTATTTTTTCATAATACCTGTCCACATGAATTTCAACACAATATTCCAAATGAAGATGTTTTCTCATTTAGCAAGATTATGATGTTAAAATATCAATACTATCCATATTTTATATCACATCATCTCCATCATATTATTTTTATCTTTTTCTCTTCTTTCTTTTTTTTTCAAATTATCCATTCACAGCTCACCTAATTATTCCTACGAAATCACAAAAGCTATTTGAGTAAAATGATATAAAATCAAACGATTTCTTAATATTCGTATCAAATCAATATTTCACAATTCATTTTGAACGGAGTAAATATTATTTTCACCAATATTTAAAAAAAATACCATCCCTTTCGTACCATAAAAAATGCAATGGCTTGAGGTTTGACCCCGAAGCTGGATCATGATGGGGCATGCCAGGCTTTGGAGTTTGGGGTTGAGGTTTGTTAAATGCAGCCAAGATCCTGAAATTGAGAGCAAGTTGGTATCCCAGCTGCAACACAGCTAGATTATAAAATTACCAGAAGAGGGAAAAAAATACACGTTTTCCCTTAAACTAGTGAGGGCTTGACGAGCATGACCTTTAGTATATGGCAATAGGCATAAAAGATATAATGGTGCAGAAGCAATTCTTGATTAGACAAGGTAAACTGGAATTCAGCAAACAAAATCAATATCCTAAAAGAACTATAGAGTATCGTGGATACGTGATCCGCTTGTATATTTCAATGACTCTCTGCTTGGTTTAGGTGCATTATGAATTCAGTAACGTCGTAAAACTAATTAAGTTCACAAAGCAAATGCAGGTGAAGGAGAACGCAAATGGGAAGAAGGCAAGCATAGTTGAAGTGAAGAGAGCAATAAACCAAATAGTGCCACATACTGAGTCCTAATAGTAATTAACAGACCAGTGACTCCGCTGTACAATATGTTTCCTCCCCCTAAAGCACAACTCCCCCTCCCTCATCACACTCATGGCTGTTATGTAGCATATGTAATTAGGGACCAAATTATTACCGTTGATTGTAGGCTAACCGCCGACTACTCCATAAGTGTAGTATATTAGTCCAGCCGTTCATATTGTAACTTGTACAAGTGAGGAGCATTATGTGTTCCCTGTCTCAAAATTGAGCCGGCATTATTGTGAATCAAGCCTAAGCTAACTCAAGTAGTCAAGCGCGACACTGCGTGACCATAAATAATACTCATACTACTTAACTGAGAGCTTATACCAGTTTGTGAATAGGTGGAGTAATTTTACAGAATACAGACTGCTGAGTGCAAGATAAACTGAATAGAGGCGATTGTACCAACAAAGTTTTCGCTTTACTGTAAAGGACTACACTACTCAAGAGGGAGAATGTTTCCACTGGAAAAAAAAGTAGAGTACGAATACACTTATCTCCAAATTCGCACCAAATAACACGGCATCCCAGAGATTGGTATTTTTCATTCATGATGATTATGGTCTTGATGCCTGCTGATCTCCCTCCCCTGCCTCCTGTAAATGGCAGATTGAATTAATAGATTGTATCTCAATTTCAAGCATGTATGGCATCATGGTGCGAAGAAAATATCTTGCTGCCCAAGGAATCAACCAACACATAGAAAACACAAAAAGAAAAATATTAATATCATGGCACCACGAAACTAGTGCTAGGGCCACGCTTAATTGGCTTCAACTTACAAGAAATTAGAGCTCTTGCACGAAGCATCTTGATTGAGCCCAACTCTTTAATGAAGTTGACCGTCTCAAGAATGAAACTTAAAACAGAGACACTGATGCAGGTGTGCAAATACAGCAACAATTGGAAGCACGTCTGGACCATCCAAAACAAATTCGTCATTCAAGTCGTGCTCGTCGTCCCAACTCACGTTATGCTTGATTACTGTTATTTTTATTTACTATTTCTAATTTTTGTTTGTTGGATTTGCTTAGTTTGTTTTTCAGTTCCTATATGCCACTTTGGTCATGTCCTTGTTTGTCGCCTGTGAACGTTTGTCCCACCATATAGCATGGTAGTGAATAGCCATGAACTCAGTTTTTCGGATTGTAACTTTTCTATTCTATTGCATTTCACTTGAGTCTAGAAGAACTCTTGTTTTCAGGTCTCGAAGAATCTGATTTGTAGCCTTGAAGAGCTACCAACGTGGTCTAGCCTCAGTCGGCTGTTGTTGGTTATTTCCCATCATCAGCAGTCACTCAAATGAAAACGGGAAAACTGGAGCAGGCTGAACTCCAGCATCATTAGATAGCATATCCCAATCTCCCAATTTACAAGTCCATTGGTTACTCAAGGTTCCCAAAAACTAATGACCATATCGTAGACTTTACAAGACCAGGATTGAATTCTGAGCTGTGTATATTTCCTGGATCATACAGTGCTATAAGTTAATATAACTACAGCCTTTCAACCCAGAAGGGGATGACTTCAGTCTCTGTCTATAA